>JAQAHW010000030.1:7202500-7422500 GCA_027580185.1 Tuta absoluta
ACATAGGCCACTTTTTATCACAGGAAAACAACTATTACCACGGGAAAATGAGTGGCAGCGGGTGAAACTGCTGGGCGGAAATCTATTTAGTTATAGATTTAAATATTGTATAAGTAGTTTATTTGTTTCGTATAGTATAGTAGATTTCATTATAAAATTATAGTACTGTCGGCTACATTTACCTGAGATACAGGAATTCCCATTCTTAGTTTAGGAAATGGACAAGCCACATTACTATTTTGTTTAAGTGTACCTATTTGTAATTACGTTTATTAATAAAGAATTATCTTATCCTATCTTATCTAGCATCATAAGGCAGGATCAATCACGTTCAGGAGATGACTGAAAAACGGCAAAGCTGACGTCATCGCTTTTTCTGTGCTAACATTGTTTTTGATGAATTGTCCGATTTTTATTTATTTTTTCATCTTAGAACCATGTTTTTGTATTTTGTGTCATTATTTATCAATCAATCAATAATCAATTTATTTATTTGTGGTACACAGGTTATACATAAAGGTCTTAAATATAAAAAGCGCGCCGTGACCGCGAAAGTTTAAAACAGTTGACTAATTCATTGTTTTTTCTTGTTATTTACAGACGAACGCCGTCCTAGCGAAACACCGCCGCACGCACACCGGCGAGCGACCTTACAAATGCATCCATTGTCCAGCCGCCTTCGCACAATCCTCCGCTCTAAACTCACACACTAGGACACAGCATAAGGCATAGTTCTTCTTAAAAGTTCTCGACATAGCCCCAAGATGGCGCTGAAAATAAGATCGTAGTAGGATGCAGCGCCTGAAACGCGGTATCAAAGTGTTTTTGCTGATCGGCTCACACCACTTCCAGATTGGCACTGAACCTGCTGAATTCTCATTCTAAGCCACAGCGGAAAGCAAAATCACTCCTGAGGCATTGTGGGGTGGGCAGACTGTACAAACAAATGCATCCATTGTCTAGCCACCTGCGGAGGTGTCTCACAATCTACCGCTTTAAACTCACATACTAGGACACAGCATAAGGCATAGTTCTTCTTAAAAGTTCTCAACATAGCCTCTAGATGGCGCTGTGGGTAAGATCGTAATAGAATGAAGCGCCTTAAACGCGATATTGAAGTTTTTTTGCCGAATACTACTTTTAGATATGTTCTGCTAGCACTAGCACTGAACCAATTTTACTAAGACACAACAAGTCACGCCCTTAGCTATTTCGGAGGGGGCAGGCTGTATAAATGTAGCCAAAGCTCTGTGGCCTTAACTCAATAACTCGCCTTAAATTCCCATACATGCACATAGCACCAAGCATAGCGTTGTAGCGCCGTCTGTTCACTCCAGAGTAAGAAACTACGAGTTCTCAAGTTACCTCAAAGATGGCGCTGAAGATAATTTCGCATTACGCGAACCGCCTGGAACGCGGTATCGAAATGATATCTCATTTTTAGTTAAAATAATAAATGAATTATTAGTCTAAAGCAAATATTATGCATAGTAATTTATTTATTGTATCTTATGTGTAAAAATTATGTCCTACTATTAAACAAAATTTGATAACATTTGTCGTTTGATTGCTATGTTCCCTTTTTCAAAAAAATTTATACTTATTTTTTTTGTTGTTGGGATATCAAGTCGTCGATCGACCCGAAGAATCCTTGTTTTTTTTTTTCAACTGCCTAATCACTAGTAGGCCTCTGACATGGTTATGTAACGAGCAACGACCACAGTCTAAGTTATCATCATAGACAGCAACCGGGACCGACAGCTTAAAGTGCCCTCCGAAACACGGTACCATCTTTCTTATTGTGACAATCAGGTGGTTCAGCCTGCAATGTCATAACCAGACTGGCAACAACTTCTCAACGGGAATCGAACCCAGAACCTTCGTTCTGCAAGCAGTTGCACTACCACTGCGCCACATCAGCCGTCGGAACTTGAGTGTGTCACATTGTTTATTACAAGAAATTAAAAAACAAAATTCTTATTCATAAATGTTTATTTAATTGAAAATAACTACTATACATAATGTAATGTTCAGCCTTATGATTATTTTAACCTATCCTAGCATGTTATGTAAAAACTATTTGCTTTAATTTACAGTACTTTAATTTATTTCATTGACCGAATGACTTGAAATTGCATTCAGTTGCAAAAGTTAACTGAAAGTTATTGAAAAAATATACAAAACGAAGAACTAGTTTATAGCCGGGCCACACCTAGTCTCATTTTAAATAAACAATTTTCGCTGTAATGGCGAAACACAATTAGATGGCAGTACCATGTGATGTCAGCTTAGAAAAGCATCACCCCATTTCTTTCCCGTGGGTGTCGTAAAAGGCAACTAAGGGTCTCGAGGGTAAAATGTGTTTCTCATTTTGAGGCCATGGGCTAACAACCTGTCGATATAGCTATACAAAATCAGTATCGGCGATTAAAAATATGGCGGTTAAACATGGTATTATATATTCCCCAGCCTTAATAGCGAAAAATAACTACAACTTTAGTAATTTTTTCAAATTATAGTAGATAATAAATATAATTTAACAACTCTTGCAGCAAAACTAAACAAAAAACTTTCTGAAATGCAAAAAATAAGAAGAAAGGGAAATTATAATAACTCATTTCGGTTGCTGCTTTTTTACCCATATAAATATATTTCGTAGGTAAATTATTTATAAATCTATAAACATATCATTTTAAACTTAGGTTAATAAATAAAAGCTAAACTTAACTGTTTTCTAAACTTTTTGCTGTTGACAAAATAAAGATGAATGATTTTCTATTTACATGTACAGTAAACATCTTGTCAACCTACCAATCTTGCTTTTGTATAGCAACATTGTTGCGCACTTAATGTATTTGAAACAAACCATCCATAGTTAGTTGCTGCTAGAAGGAGTTTGGATACATGTATCTGATACACGATTTGCAGCCCGCAATGCTTATGTTGGGTGTTTGTCAACCTACCAATCTTGCTTTTGTATAGCAACATTGTTGCACACTTAGGTAATGTATTTGAAACAAACCATAGTTAATTGCTGCCAAAAGGAGTTTGGATACATGTATCAGGAATTGCGGCCCACAACACTTGTTACGTTGGGCGTTACAAGGTTTGGCCTTGTTGTGTAATATAGTGATTTTTCGTAAGTGAATGAGTACAAAAGTAACACATTACAAGGAATAGCCCAAATGAATATGCACCTTTTAGAGTCAGTAGTGGTAGGATTGAGTTGCTACCTGCTGTACACTAAATCTTCCCAATGGGCACTCTCAAATCTGAGCTTCATTTTACCGATATAACACAGTTTAGTTTGTTTAGAATGCAAGCATAATAATGTCAATAATGAATATCAATACGAAACAGGTGGAATCATGTTTGTATAATGTTGTGGTACGCACTGGGTTTCCATAACTTTCATATGATGCATTGGTGCCTGTTGGGGCATAACATTCTGCATTTGAGGCGCTGGCGGTGGAGATTGTTCCGGTGGCTTTTTACATTTCTTTTCACACTTTTTGAACTTGATGCCCAGTTTGTTTAACAAAATTAACCGTAAAGATTCTTTGCCTCCTCTGTAGTTCAATTCGTGTTTGGCCGCTGCTAATATTTTGCCTAACGTCGGAACCTCTTTCCTCACGGTGTAGCTGTTGACGATGCCCCGGAGGGCGCAGAGCTGAAAGTAATCAAGTTGCACCTTCGTTTTGCGGACGCGCTTTTTTTTTGGACCAGTCATTCTTGTTTGAGTGGCTTCAGCGCGCAAGCCGTCCCTTTTGATGCGTTTAATAGTACTCTCGGATAAGCCTGTCGCTGCACACGCTCGTTTCACGACGTTTTCAACCGGGAATGCATAACCACGGTTCTGTTTTTCGCTTTCAAAGAACTTGATCACCTTGAAAATGACTTCGCGCGCCTGCCCGTCTATCGCCTCCTTTTTCTTCTTATCCGCTCGCTCCTTCTTCTCCTGGGCTGATGTTTTCTGTTGCTGCGGCTGCTGGGTTTGTTGCTGTTGTTGTTGAGGTTCCGATACACTGACATTGTTCATGATTTCTAAAGTGGTCATCTCTTGCGGCGGCTGTGGAAGTTGTTGCAGATTTAGTTCTAGGAGATGTGGCTGCATGACGGGGAGATCATGATGAAGCGATTCCTGTTGGTGGTTCATCTTTATATCGTGCATTTCGTGAGGATGTCCGGATAATTTCACTTCGTGCTGTTGTTGGTGACCCATGTTTATGTGCTCCATTTTGATGTCGTGCGGATGGTTATTCATTTTTCATACCTCTATATATAATGAACGTAAATTACACATTAAAAATGTATATTTCATGAGTAAAACACACAAAATGTTGATAAAACTGTAAAACAATAATCCATCAGTCAGCCGCCATTTATTTACACTATAGACAACATAGAGGTCATTGTGCCTAACGCGAGTGTCTTTGATGTACACCAAATAGCGGGACAGAGACAGAGATATGTCACGTATGGGCTATTTCTTTCTAAGCAATTGCAGACGCTTGTGAATTTGTAAAAAAAAAAAAAAAAAAAAAAAAAAAAAAAAATTATTTATCGAACTTATAACTAGGGTACAAATATTAATTTACTATCTATACAATTTAAACACTAAAACACAAAATTAAAATAAAAACCTTAACGACTAAACAAATAGGCCACCCCGAAGCGTACCTGGCTCGAATGTACCCATCACGCCCGCCGCGTTACCGCGCTGGATGGCGAGCGAGATGTGCTGAACTAAGTACGCTCCGGTGCGGGGATCACATCCGCGGTCACGCAAGCGTCGGCCAATCTCCCTAATAAACTTTTTGGCCTCTTTGCCCCACGGTCCCCCGGTTTCGACCGCAAAAGGTATGAACAAGTAATTTTGCTCGAGTTCAGCATATTTGATGCGTTTTTGCCTAGCTGCGAATTCTGCAGCGGATCCCGCTTCCCGCAATGTTTTCGGCAAGTGTGATGCTGCAAACGTACTTACGCAAGTAGCGTCCCAGAGCAGACTTCGTCCCTTATTCCAAGGGATGAGAGTTAGGCCGTCAGGACGCTTTCCGTCCGCCCGACAGAGGCCTGGAGGCTCTAGAACGCAAGGTACGTTTGCAGACACCAGAGCTCGACGAATAATTTCATTAAGGGCGTGGTGTCTCGGAAACCTTCCGGCGCATTTTACACAGCTGAGACCGTGGTGACCCGTAGAGTCAACCGGAGCACCACATGGGCAAATGTGAGCTTCGCAGACGCTACAGCCCAGACGCAGAGCAACGGCAACCCGTAAAGAGTCATCGTCTAAGTGTGTACCGAGGTGAGGTGAAGGAAGAGCCTGGAGCCAGGCTCCGGACTCTGGGCAGGTCGCAGCCTTAATGCGAGCCACGTCTGCTCCGGTAAGTGATTCGGACAACTCCGACAGGGAAAACTTACAGCTCAGGTCATCCCAGGCTCTCTGTGATTCAAGTTTTAATGGTGGATCGACACCAGGGCATGTTGCTCTCCAGGCTTCCACTGCATTGCATTGAAAGGGGATGCTGAGTCTTTTGCCTTGTAATTTTAGAATATTAGCTACAAGATCAGCAACCCCGTTCGACGAGGCAATAAAGGCCGGTAAGCCAACTGCCCGTATGCTCCTGATGCCCAGTCCACCGTATCTGATAGGCAGAGCCGCTTGTCGCCACTGGTTGTCATCGAGCGTGACGTTAATGACACTCTCCAGAGTGTCTCGAATTGCGCAATCAACCAAAGAGACCTCTTCGGGGAAAAGCCAAGTCGGAGTTGTACGGATCACGTATGTTAATTTAGGGAGCGAGAAACAAGTCCGGAAAAGAATAAGGGCAACATGAGCCGAGAGGTGTCCAAGGTGTTCACGGACCTGCGCAATCATCCTATTTTTATCTTCCAGGGCAGACGGAATGGCGCTGGAAAATATTGGAGCTCCGAGAAGCGAAAAAGTATTTTCGTTTAGCTCCTTCATGCCAGGCAGTAAAGAGTTAAAAGACGCTATGCGGTTGTTGGCCTCCTCACTGCAGGAAAAAAATTCGCATTTTGAGGAGTTAACTTGGAGTCCCATTTTCGTTAATCCGGCTACAAGTGTCTTTACATCCTCCGTTACTGATTCACAAGTTCCGCCGATTGTGCCATCGTCAAGATACCATACATTGAGCTTGGACTTTAGTGAGGTGACCACTTTGTGGATTGCTAAACTGAAGATGAGGGGTCCTAAAGGGTCTCCTTGTTGAGCACCAACCTGAGAAGGGATTTGGGATTTATTGAAAGAGAGGTTACTCCTAATGGCGTAGCATTGGTGAAGAAAGGGATACAAAGAAGGAATGAATTCCTTAACTTCCGCCAACATCGTATCCCTCTCCACACTGTTAAATGCGTTCTGTAGGTCTACTTTGACGATGACACAATCCGCGTTGTCGGGGTCCATTGCAAAAGTTCTTGTAGCGTGGATCGCCGCCTCACAACCTAATCGAGTACCGAAGCCTACTTGGTGTGGTTGCAAGTGAGTAGCCATTTCGTCTCTTACTGCGCGGCAACCTAGCTTAGCGACGAGGCGTCGGAGTGTGCTACCCACCGCTATGGGGCGTATACCACCATCTTTTTTCGTAAGTGCGCACAGCGATGCACCATATAAGAAGGGACAAACTTCGGAGTTAAGGAATCCAGACAAAAGGAAGTTACATAGGTCGGTTAATGTTTCGAGCAATCGCGTTCCATTATTGCCCGCAGAGTGCGATATACACTCTTTAAGGTGTTGTGGTCGGAGACCGTCCGGTCCCGAGGCTGACGAAGTATGGAACGTATTTAGTGCCCTAACCACGTCATCGGCAGTTACAGTCAAAGGAGTAAGGGACACGTCAGGTGAATCAAAAGAGAGCGGTCGCGTTGGTGTCGGATGCTTTCCTCTAAGTGCGTCAAGAGTATCTTCATTGGCTGGTGCTATTTTACAGTCCGAAACAAGCAGACGTGCCGCTCCTCCCAAATCACCCTCGTGTACCTTAGCCTCTACCTTTCTGTACAGGTTAAAAGTTCGAGCACCCGAATGATCCACAGGTTGAGGGCAAGAGCTATCTAGGTTACGTTTTACTTTGGCAGTTAATGAGGTGTTTATATTCTTCTCAGGGACTCTCAGGCCTGTGAAAGCAAATGACATTAAACTAAACCAAGCCTCTTTTGTGTTTGATTTTAAACATTCTCGCAGCAAATCTTCCAGTTTGCCAGCAGCTAGACTTCTAGCCCCTTTTGGTATGCGCTTTAAAACAGGAATATTATTTTTTAAATTAGTCAAGCCCTCAAAATCCAGTGGAACAGTAGACTGATCCGCCGCTGGAGCAATAGCGGGTGAGGATTTCTCGGGATCTGTGTTATGTATATATTTATGCTTAGAGCGAATATGTAAATTTAGTCCGCGAACACCTTTGTAGAGGCGATTGGAACTGGGGCAGTGAGGACAAACAGTATTAGCTATAGAGTTGGTGGGTTGGCTGCTGCTATCCATAATAAGAATGGTATGGTATGGTATCCATAATAAAAGGTAAAATTTAAAATAAGTTAATAAGGTAAAATGTAAAGGTGAAAATTAATGGAATCTATATAAAAACACTATACACTAAACAAATCAAGTAAACACTATCGAATTATAAAAATAAAGACAAAAAGATGTTGCAGGAGAAAAACGGTGGTTGTAGATTTATCGAAACCATAGTTGTTGCACGGGGACGAAGTCTGGTGTCGACGAGGCTGCTGGAAATGCTTGCGATTCTGAATTCCGTTCTGGCAGATGCATGACAAACTTGGCTGAATGTGACGGAAGGCATTACGTGCTTTATGCATGACGTCTACCTACTACCACAGTATAATTAATTGCTACTACTAAGAAAGTAGATTCCCACTAATGTCCGTGATGTACTGGATGATGTTTTGTTTGGTTCAGTTTGTAGGTAGTTCGATGGCGGTTGGGTGGCAGACAAAAATAGTTTGGTTACTCGACAACAAATGACGTTGAATGTTATGAACGAGACTTTTGTGTATAGTTTGGTTATCTTATCACCGATAGATAGAACTGTATTAATAAGTCCTAAGAAACTGTGATGTGATTTAATTACACCTTTCAGCACTGTTCGCAAAAATGTTCAATGAAAGTATTTTTATTTTTAAAGTTCGTTAGGATTGTTTGTTTACAAGTTGCATGTTTGAATCACTTAAATTTTTATATATTGATAAAGGTTGTAAAACTGTTTGTAACTTGCTGGTGAATGGACTACGATGTACTTATTGACACTTTTTCCACGTATCTGATAAAATAAACTGATAAAACAGTGGTGAATAGTGTGTGGTAAAAAAAAAAAGAAGTTCGTTAGCGGTGTCTTGTTTGGATTTTACGGACGGAGGCTAAGTTTCAGCAGACGATAACATGTAATAACACTAATAACGATCACAGTTCTATTTGGGTTAAACACTGTCGCATACACTCATTTTTAACTAGATATAACTGAGATAAACTATTTTAAAGAGTTTTTAAAAATGTTGTCTGAGAAATATTTTGTTGTAAATAAAAACACACCGCAAGACCCTTCTACGCCATCTATTATCAAGTAGCAATACTAGTAGTAGCACTTTATAAAACCACCCATGCACAATGAAGGTCTTTCAAAGTACCCACTAGATTTGTCTGAAAAAAAAGTATGATAAATGTCAAAACACAGCTGATTTTGTTTGGGCATAATTTAAAGGGCATATTTTGTTGTTTTCTGAATTAAAACGTTTGAAATAATAGAACTATTCGTGAATTAGACGTTCTTGTTTTTATAATAACGTAAAAAATATTTGAAATGGACGACGAAACCGAAGTACAGTTGAAAAAGATCTGCTGTACCTGCCTGAGCATCGATCGCCAGTTGGTACAACTTTGCAAGATAAACAATGGAGTAAACAACTTGTACTTCCTCTTATCTTACGATCCCGAAGCGTACAAAGTAAGTTATCAATACAGTAACTTGAGAACTCATATTTGTATTGACTAGTCAATTTGATTGCAGTGTGCGTCTCTTGCCTACTTTCAGGAGGGCTTTTTCAAAGATTTAGCAAGTTTGCACGTGTGTTGGGAGTGCCGCGCGCTAATACGACGAGTTGTTTGCTTCAGCCTACAAGCTTGCGCAGCTCAGAAACAGCTTTCCTGTCCAAAGGTAATTTGTTTTTCCAATCTGGTTCCGCGGAAGACCAGCGCTTTGGGAGTGCTGCTCCAGTACACTCTTAAGGCATTTTGCTGAGCGGATACCTTTTTGTTACCGTGTTTTAGTTTTAATAATTAGTTATTAATTAATGTACTTTTAATATTTGGTAACAAATAAACATTTTTCTTTCTTTCTTTCTTTCAATGTTTAAATATTTTTGTGTTTTGACTAGATATTACATACCTTCATACACATATCACGATAACAGCTGTAAAATATGGTCACTATTGTCACGTCTGTCAAATTAATGAGGGCCGTTTCAGAAAAAACGTGTATCACTAGTGACAGATTGTCAGCTTGTCGCCTTAAATTGTAATATACATAAAACCCTCGATTCCCTTAGTCGCCACTTACAACTGCAGTAAATATACGGGGGTGATGTTATTCCAAGCCGGCATCACACGGCAGTCTTGCTAATACCTACTGATAATTCTATACTTACCCGTTTTCAGACTAAACACTTCAAGTCTCTTACTAAGTTATCAACACACCACAAGACATCATATGATGCAGTTATACGATCAACACTAAACAGTTCAGATGATAACTTTGTTGATTGTAACGCTGTTGATGTGAAGAATGAAATTGATGATGAAGATATGCCATTGTCACAGTTGCATTGTACTGATGAAAAGGATAGAGAAAGGTAAGTTATGTTATATTATTATTATACTAGATTTCCGCCCAGCGGTTTCACCTGCTGCCACTCATTTCCCTGTGGTAATAGTTGTTTTCCCGCGGTTCAAAGTGGCCTATGTGCTATTCCGGGTTATACTCTACCTGTGTCCCAAATTTCATCCAAATCGGTAAGCCATTTGAGCGTGAAGAGGTAACAAACATACATAAACACACACACACATACACGCAAACTCAGATTTATAATATTAGTATGGATAATAATAGGTGAGCAGCCACTGGCTAATGTGTGGTGTGTGTGTAACAGATTGTTACAAGTTTAAATTGAAAATATCTCTCTCAGAGCAGTGGGCCACGGTCCCGGGTTCAAGTCCCATTGGGCACTAATATTTTAAGGTAGAAGAAGGTATACTCCGTTCATTTAAGAATTACCTATAATCTTAACAAACTTTGTATGTTACCGACAGTCGCGAGCTGTCAGATTCATACAAAGTTTGTTTACATTATAGGTAATTCTTAAATGAACGGAGTTAAGAGTGGAATCGAGACAAGTGTAATGTTTTTTCCTTTTATTTGCAGTGATAATAACCACAGAGAAAACAATTCTGCAAATCAAAATCAAGTGTCCACAATGGAATATAAAGATGACTACTCAGACGAAGATTTCATTACTGACAATAATATAAAACTTATTAAAGGAAGACATAAAACAAAAAGCGCTAAGCAAAAAATAAAAAAGAGAAGTGAATACTATAAAACAGTTTTAATGAGTGAGAAAGAAATGCTTGATAGTAGAGAGAGAAAGAAGTTAGATGCTGCTTTCAGTGAAGCGGTAAACAAATGTGAATCTTGTTTGGAAACGTTTAAAGATCAAAATGAATTGCAGGAACACACTGTTTCAAAACATTCTTTGGTAAGTTGTAACAGTGATTTTAATTTTATCTTTCAAATAGAGAATCTAATAACCGTTTACAAATAACGCTAAAATTGAGTTCCTGACATGGGGTGTGTTATATAAATTTCGTATTCAATTTATCGCGGGTTTTCATCACTTGTAAACGTGCCGTGTGGTGCCGGCTTAGAATAACATCACCTCAATTCTACACGTAGGTGTCGTAAAAAGCGACTAAGGGATATTCGTCCAGGGAATGACATGCAGCGTTCCCTGTGAATGCGTGACATCTTGCACTGCGCTCGCCAACCCATCTGCCAAGCGTGGTGAGTATGGCAATACCCCCCCAATAGGGGAAGGCAGTTAATCTTAATGTTTTCATATAAGTGAAGAAAATCTACATTCAATCTGTAAATAATTAATTAGTCACTGGGTATTAGTTGCAAAATTAACCCGGTAGATGGAGCCGTGCCACGCGTTACTGGCATCACGATACACTTCCGAAATTTGCGGACAATGGATGAGCCTCGGTTACCCAGATGGAACGGCAGCGGCAGGAGCAGGAGCACAGTGTACATACATACATACATATATCACGCCTTTATCCCTTGCGGGGTAGGCAGAGCGTAAACGGCCGCAAAAAACGGACGGATTTGAGGGTCATTCGGAAAATTGTGTATCGCCATAGTGACAGGTTGTCAGCCCATCGCCAAAAATACAATACACACCCTCGAGTCCCTTCGTCGCCTTTTGCGACACCCACGGGAAAGAAATGGGGTGATGCTATTCTAAGCCGGCATCACACGGTCAATGGATAGCAAAAATAAAATATAAAAAAAATAATATTTTTCAGATACCAGATCACATTGTATGTGACGTATGCCTCTGCTATATCCCAACTATATCCCTCGTTGAACATAAAAACAATCATTTGTTACAATACAACTGTCAGATTTGCGAACACAGTGAGTTCAGTATAGGTGATGTAAATAGACATTTGGAAATGGAACACGAGTTGAAGAGTCTAGGAGTTACCGTTAAGAGAAAAAAGGTGAGATTTTTCGATGCATAATTTGAAATGTCCTTTACAGATGGTGAAGGTGTAAAGTTACATGCCGTGTGATTAACCTGGCCAGCCCCTAGCCAGTTTATTTTTTTATCCCGCCCGAGCCGGTTTTCTATTAGGCCAATACAAAATTATTACAAAAAAAATTGTGCTATTCAAATTTCTTTTTACAATGATCATGACGTCATTAAGTGATAATACTATCCTACGTTGAATAAAGTAATTTCATTTTCAGCAAGATTTTTAGGCTAGGTACCGTATTTCCTTTCTTTTTGTTATTGGTATTGGGGTTTTCGAATAGTTGCTCTTGTAGCATAACCTCCATTATTACTTATATACAGTTTAGTTCAGTTTTTACGCTGAACTAGTAAAAGAGTACGAAAGACGAAAATAATATTTGCTAAATAAGGCGGCAACTGTTTCGCTTTCGCAATTTACGCAGTTTCATCCCAACTGTAGTTAGGCAAATTACGTTACCTGAAGAGCTGAATCGAAAGCGAAACAGTTGCCGACTTATTTAACAAATATACTTTTCATCTTTCGTACTCTTTTGCCAGTTCAGCGTAAAAACTGAACTAAACTACATAAAGTTTGTTTATCTTCACTCGTCGCATAATGTTCGAATTATGAATTCGATAACAGATGCATAATGACCTACTTTATGCATTCTGCCTATAAAAACTAGGGTTTACTATAAATTACAGAAGCGTAATGACTTAATGAGAAAACTCTTAATACGATAAAGTTGAGAAATGAAACGAAGCTTTTTTTTTGCCAATACTCAAATTGCTATCTTCCGTCGCACCTGACAGTTGTTGTTGTACGGAAATTTTTGGATGTTGTTCAGTTGTTTTAATAGGTTTTTTTTTCTGTTGTTGTTGAGATGTTGTTCCGATGTTGTTCAGATGTTGAGCAGTTGTTTAGATATTGTTCAGTTGTTATTCCGATGTTGTTCAGTTGTTGTTCAGTTGTTGTTCAGATGTTGTACAGATGTTGTTTCGATGTTGTTCAGTTGTTGTTCAGATGTTGTCCAGATGTTGTTCAGTTGTTTAGTTAAGTAATTGTTAAGACTCCACATCTAAACAACTGCTAAGGTACAGAATTTTCAAAAATTCGTACCAAGCCATATTACGTTCTCGTATTGAATTTGACCTTGTATCGGGCCTTGCAATGGCCGGTGCGTACGTTTAGAAAAGTCTTTTTGAGTTATTTTTTGGAGAGTGTAGATAAAATAGTGTATGCAACTGCTATAATTAGGCATTAGAATGCTCGTGTCAAACTATTATTATGTGATAAACAGACACTTGCATTCTAATGACCCCCATTATACGACAGTTGCATAAACTACTATTAAGCCCCGCTCGGGTACAAGAAGCTTATCGTAGAGGACGAAACTGATACACGAGTTGTCGTAACACACTCATGAGACCGATGCCTCGCAGTGCAGCATCAGTAGTCCATATGAACGCAGTTTCATGCATTATTACTATTTAATTCTAGCATACAAAAAAGAAAGAAAAGTGCCTGCCGGTGGTTTCTTATCATAAAATTTTAAAGTTGAATACGTCGAAAACTAAAAATATCGCAGAACAAACATGGGGTATTTTTGCATATGCGGCATATTCATTTTTTTTTATCTCATCACGTCATAGTCTACCCTATATTTGATTATGTATGTGTGTATGTATATGATTCCAGAGTGTAAAAACTGTGGTAAAAACTTCAAAAATGCGCAAAGGCGTCGCCCTGGTGGACGAACCTTCGTCTCACGGCTACCAGTGCACAGAATGCGATAGTTATTTTGAGTAAGTATTCATTATTAACTAGCTGTTACTATCTTATGTGTTAATTCGTGTTACCTTCTATATGTGTGCCAAATTTCATTACAATCGGTTCAGTAGTTTTTGCGTGAAGAAGTAACAAACAAACAAACATACAAACTTTCGCATTAATAATATTATTATAGGATGAAAAAGCTAAACCAGAACTACTAAGGTATTAAAGATGCTGAAAGTAATTTAAGAGTGCAATATAGCAATAAGATACGGGAAAATTTGAATAAAGATAAAAATAATGTAATAGATAATATAAGTACTGCCGTGTGATGCTGGCTTAGAATAGCATTACCCCATTTCTTTCCCGTGGGTCACACAATTCACATCACATTTTTTTTTCCTGCGGGTGTCGTAAGAGACGACTAAGGGACTCGCGGGTTTCATTTTTATTACAATTTTAGGCCACAGGCTGACAACCTGTTACTGTAGTGATACATAATTTTTCTGAAACGGCCCTCAAATATTTGTCAGACGTAGCCACCGAATTTTACGGCTCCTAACGCTCTGCCTAGGGGAAGGTGGTATAAGATGGGGCCTTTAAGGAAAAACAGAATAATAACTACGAAGTTTTTATGCTAGGACATAGGAACTTTAATTGAGAATCCGACAGTCTATATTCATTCATATTCTAATCAACAATAACGCAAAAATAAACAACTTCTTATAAAAATAATTACTAAATCAAAACATTACTTTGCCCCATCTTGCCCCCACCCATGGGGTAAGACGGGGTTATCCCCTGGGGCATGATGGGATATAGGATTTCTTATACACTTCTACATTAATTAATCGCTGTCTTTACAATTTGGGCAAATATCATTGTCGTCCTACTAATTCTGTAGTATGTAGTAATTATAGCAGTTTTTCCTCTTCTACGGACTTCTCTCTTTTGTTTCTGAGTCATACTTGGGTAAGACATTAGTAGTTTTAGGCTAACTTAATTAAATTCTGATTTATTTAGATCAGATTGTATGGCTGTGAAGATATACCCCATCATGCCCCAAACGATCATTTTTCAAACACAAATTTTTTTTAAGTTATAAAACAAAACCTGCCTGCTTGAAGCAACGCTCATAAAGTAGTAAAATATCTCAGTTTTACGAAAAAAAATACTGCCTCAGCATTGCTCGTCATGTATTGAATGCAGTCACGTAGTTTACTGACCCCAAATATTACATCAAAAGTGTTAAAAACAATAAATTACTCACGAAATCACAATACACGCACTTTCCGCCATGACATTTGCGGCACTGGATAACTTTACTAAATGGCCGTAAGATGGCGTAAGCAGTCATTTGAAAGTGCGTTTGGAACATAGTTTTTTGCTGATTTCCCATCTTACCCCCCTACCCCGTCTTATACCACTTTCCCCTACCGCTCAAGAGAAAAAGGCGTGAAATGTGTATAAGTAAAGAGGAAAGATGGAATCGTACAAAAGATATATTTATAAATAGTGCAAAAGAAACTCAAAATAATACTGCGAAAAGAATGGCTAACGAAGGATAAAATTGATTTGATACCAATTAAAAGAGTTTTTATTTTAAAGTTATATTTTATGACGTGTGATGCCGGTTTAGAATAGCATCGCCCTATTTCTTACCCATGGGTGTCGTAAGAGGCGACTAAGGGATTTGAGGGTTATATGTGTATTGCAATTTTAGGCGATGTGCTGACAACCTGTCACTATAGTGAAACGCAGTTATCTGATTGACCCTCAAACTTTTGTCAGACGTGGTGTTTATATCCGTTTTACGGCCTTTAACGTTCTGCCTACCCCGTAAGGGATATAGGCGTGATTTATGTATGTATGTTATTTTAAAGTTACAAAATTTTCAAGCGCGGGCAGGATTTGAACCTACGACTTTCGCCATCACTAGTGGCGATGCCTCTTCCATCTGGGCTACCGCGTCTCGTCTTAATTTATTAGAGGATGAAGAATGTGTAGGAAATTATAAGCTAGGACTAGTCATACTGAGAAAAGAATTTGAAAAAGCACTAAACAGTATTCTATATGTATGACAAGGCAGTAGGACCAGATAAAAAAAAGATCGAAATTATCAAATACGTTGTCACGCCATGAAAGACGAAATTTTCGACTAAGTGCAAGAAATATTATCAGGCAGAAAAACTAAAATACTATGAGATAGAAATCTCAAATTTAGGGGAAAGTTGTTCAGTTTCATGGTCTGAATGTATGTACCCTATCAGTATTCAGAGGGCTGCCACTTACACGCAGTATTCTTTATTTAATTTCTTGAAGCAGTCGTTTATTTAAATTAAATGGGTTTGATTCATAATTTTTTCACATCTTTTTTCGAATGGCCCTCAAACATTTGTCAGACGTGGCGTAAATGTCCGTTTTTTGCGCCCGTTTACACTCTACCTCTCCTGCAAGGGATTATAGGCGTGATATGTGTGTGTGTCTTTCAGAATTGTAACGTTTAAATATTAACAGGAACAAGAACCAGCGCTGGAAGCACACCCAGCGCGTCCACAGAGAGGGCTTTCGATGTCACTCGTGCGGGAAACGGTTCGCCTTCAAACACAGTCTCAGCAGACACGAACAGTGAGTGAACCAGGGATGTTTAATAGTACCTTATATATGAACAGAAGCAAGAATAGCGCGTCCACAGGGAGGGCTTCCGATGTCACTCGTGCGGGAAACGGTTCGCCTTCAAACACAGTCTCAGCAGACACGAACAGTGAGTGAACCAGGGATGTTTAATAGTACCTTATATATGAACAGAAGCAAGAATAGCGCGTCCACAGGGAGGGCTTCCGATGTCACTCGTGCGGGAAACGGTTCGCCTTCAAACACAGTCTCAGCAGACACGAACAGTGAGTGGACCAGGGATGTTTAATAGTACCTAAATATATCAACAGAAACAAGAGAGGAAAGTAATAAAATATCTGCTCGCTTTGCTAATGTTGATAGAAGCCAACTTGTATGTCAACTCTGTGTGCTCCGCCTCAATACCAAGCTCCGTTAGTTTAATCTCTTTTCGTGTGGGACACCGAGTCGTCCAACGACCCGATGAACCCTGGTGTCAGAGCTTTCAACCGCTTACTACTAGTAATAGGCCTCTGTGTATAGACCACCGTCTAAGAAATCAAAGACAGCAACCGGGACTGACGGCTTAACGTGCCCTCCGAAGCATGAAAACCATATTTATTTTTGGCAATCAGGTGCACCCAATGTAGTAGTAAAATGTAGCTTTAGTTGGAGGCAAATTTTATTTTTTGCCACTAAAATTGGGTGATGTTATTCTAATCCGATACCAAAACGACAAACACTGCAACGCATTTTTTTGAAATCTAGCAAAATTTTAAGAAACAGGCAGGATAAAAAAATTTGCAAGTTTTCAATAATTGTATACCTAACACGGGAAGTGTTTTAAAAATTTGGTACAGCAACGCATCATTTTCTTACTGTATAGGCCTCCAATCGTAATATTTCTTCCAGAATCCACAGCCACGGCCAACCGCCTCGCGAAGAATGTCCGATCTGTCACAAAATGATCCGAGTGGACCTTCTGAAAATACACTCGCAAATCCACTCCGATAGGGAGAAATTCTCTTGTGCAGCGTGTAACAAGACGTTCGTCAGTCGCGCCTCGTATCAACATCATCTCAAATATACGATGTCTCATTCCAACGCAGATATATTGAAGTAAGTTTAATTCAATTAATTTATTATGCATTCATGTACAGTACAGTAAAAGGTCTTAACAGTGCTATTTTTAAAATATTAGCAAGACACTATTGTTAAAAACTCTATGGAATTTCAAAAAAATTGATTGCCACTGTCTTGTAACTCTTTGATAAATATAGAAAACAAATGAGACTATCGAAGGACATTTTTTTTGTGTTTTTTTTTTCAAATATATAATAATAATATTCTTTATTGCACACAAAAATAACATCGACAAAATAAAATTAAACAAAGACAAATCACAGTACAATAAGGCGGCCTTAATGCTAAAGCAGCATTCTCTTCCAGGCAACCTTTGGGTGATATGGAAAGTGCAAACATATAGCGGGATAGTGCAAACACCTACATATACTACTTGAAAAGGATCCAGTCGCCTCCCGTGCCACCTTCTTCCAAGGCACCGACGCGACTGCCCCTTTATAACCAAGTACCCGCACTGCCGAAGCCCCACCTCGTATCTTCGGACACGGGGAGCCTCGTCAGTACAGATAACAACTGTACTACCCGACGTACCACCACCCCTCCGTACCAGGGGTGCCTATTACCTCGGTCACTCCTCGGGGAGCGACCTACAAATACCGCCTGGCACGCAAGTGCAGGTCTTTTATTGTCTTCACCGGCGACTACGTCCACGCCGATCTCCTGCAGCCGATGATTTTCCAGCCGATGATCCTCCAGTTGATACCTCCAGTAGATACCTCCAACCAATACCGGGGAATCAGGAATCAGGATGCAGGACGTGTCAAATAAAAGAACCTCTTGATCTTGAGAGTGGTCGGTGAGCGCTTCCAACTCCTACTAGCTACTTCAAATTGGACATCTGTCTGAAACGGGACTTCTTGTTGGAACTTGTAGCCAGGAACTCGAAAACAGGACTGAATTTGTAGGCCGACGGCGGCCATATTTATACTGATTTGCCCATTTCGCGGGGCGAAGGGAGAGAGGGGCGTTACGCGGGGAAAAAACGCGGGTGAGTGCGGGGGGTTGTAAGCGCATTCCGATTTATTCCTCATTTATTTTGATTATGCATAAGAAAACTTTCCAATAAGAAACTAATAAACTAATTGGAATCTAATTGGACAAAATATTCTAATTTTTCGATGGCAAAAATTAACAGGTGTTTTCAGTTTTCGTAATTTCAAAGTGAAAATGGAATATCTTATTTGTAGCTGAATCTAACTACTTTTAGTGTTATTTGGTCTAGGTCTAGATAAAAATCATTATACAGGTAGGTTTATCTCGATAATTTCGGTCTACATTGCAAAATCTAGGTTTTTAGGAAATACAAATTTTGGATCTAAAAAATGGCCATTGCGACTAAGCTTTACATTTTAGGTAGCAACTACGTTTGGGATTAACTATATCTTAGGAAAATACATGTCTATTTCAAGTTTGAGCTAAATCTGATAAGAAACGGCTGAGATATAGAGGAAGAAAAATCTTAGGTCTAAAATTACAATTTTAGGCTACCTGGTTTTAGCTATGACCTTGAATATTGGTTTTGTAGGTTTCTAAGATGGAGAACTAAAATATAGCATCTCGATATCTAGGCAGAGGGCTAAACTTTTGTAGAAATTCTAGATTTACATCTTAAAACTTTGATCGTGAATATTTCTTAAACTAATCGTATAAAACATAAAATAATTACAGGTTATATTCTAGGGCTTAAGGCCACTCTAGAAACGTTTAGTTTATAAGCATAACACAATACAGATAATTAACAGTTACAAATCTACACTAAAGTTGTTGAAATCTACACTCGGTGAACTTGTGCTCATTGAGCTTAGTGCAAAAGGTATAACTAACATAATTTATTTATTTACAGGTTTTGCCTAATTTATATTTTACGGGTACTCAAAACTTATTACTAAGACGTATAATTAACAAGAAACAATAGGAAACACATGCAAATAGGTGTAGTTTTATGATAAAGGGAAAATAAAAGACAAAAAACAAAGAAATATAAATTCAAACTTAACCTACTAATCATCTTTATTTACAATTGAGTCGTAATTAAATTAGGTACTTTTTATTCGATACTCCTGATCGCCAACAGTCTCCCCCTTGTGTGCAAACACCGAAAAGAGTAGGCGGCGATCGATGAGATGTCCGTGCGCAGGCTTCGAATCAGGTTGCGACGTGATGATGAGAATTTCCGGGGTTCGATAAGTCCGGTCGGGTAAGAATAACGAGGCGTGATGTAGGTCTGCGCAGAATGCCGGTTTTCGTGCGAACTTCTACGACTCGTATTTTGTTGTCAGAGCCTGGTCTTATACTTATAACCTCGCCTCGCGGCCATAGCCCTCTGGGCAAAGTGCCATCAGATATGAGAACTATGTCACCTATTTTTGGGTCTCGGTGATGCGGCGAGTTGGCGGGCATCCGTGGCAAAAGTAAAGGCAAATACTCTTTCGTCCATCTTTGCCAAAACAAATCGGCCAGGCGTTGTGCGGCTCTCCATGTGTGTTGGTCCGCGTCTTTATTGTTAAATTTGCCGATAGGTGTTATGCCACACGATCTTCCTATAAGAAAATGGTTTGGAGTGAGTGCTTCTTGATTCAGATCTGGTTGCACTGGTGTTAATGGTCGCGAGTTGACGACATGTTCCACCTCGATTAGAAGCGTGTGAAGAGTCTCTTCTCTAGGTGTCTTCTCTTTCAGTATCGCTGCTAGTGAAGTTTTCACGGATCTTATCATTCGTTCCCATGCTCCTCCCATATGTGGTGCTCCTGGTGGGATAAACTTCCATACGACTCCTTTGCTAGTGGCATATTGTTCGACTTCTTTCGCTGCTTCCTGGAGTTCTTTGTTGGCTTTCACAAAATTAGTTCCATTATCTGAAAACATTACGCTGGGGGTTCCTCTTCTGTTTGCAAAGCGTCGGTAGGCCAGAATTGCTGAGCTTGGGGTCAAGCTGGCCGCTAGCTCTATATGAACAGCGCGTGTGGTTAAACATGTGAACAGCGCTCCCCATCTTTTTTCTCTCCTTCTTCCCACTGTTACTTCCATTGGTCCGAAGTAGTCGACGGCTGAACAATTGAAAGCCGGTGTGTGATTTTTTAGTCTTTCTATTGGGATGGTCCCTTCGATCGGTTTTGATGGATTCAATTTCCTGAGTCTGCACCATTGGCAATTATGAATCAGTTTTCTTACTGCGCTTCGTAATCCCAGTACGAAATATTTTTGTCTAATTTCGTTTATCACCGTATCGTGATTTCCATGCATGAATACTTCGTGCGTGTGTTGAATCATCAAATTGACGATTGGGTTTTTTGCGTTCAATATTGCGGGTTGATTGGTTATAGCGTCCTTGTCTTTATACTTGTCCAATCTTCCAACCGCTTTCAGCAGTCCATCATTGTCTATCTTTAAACATATCTTTCTTAGGTTTGATCGCTTCGATAGTGGTTCATTTCTTTTTACCTTCGCTATTTCTTCAGCGAAATCCTCTCTTTGGGCTCGTTGTAGAATTAAGTGCTCCGCTCTTTTTAAATAGCTCATGTTTAGTGGGTAAAGTTCTCCATTCTTCTCCGTGTCTTGAGAGCGATATCTTTTCTTCAGGACATCCACGAATTGCACGACACGGGCCATGGCTCTTACGTACCTACCCCATTTGCTAAACCTTTTTACATCGGGCAGCGGCCCTTTTCTAACGTTAATCGTCACATTGATGTGCGCCCGTCTAATTTCGCTGTCGTCTTCTTTTGGCTCGGTTTCCTTTTCTTCTTCCTTTATCTTCGGCCATTCTTCTTTGTCAAGCTTTAAGAATGGCGGTCCTGTGAACCATTGGTGGTTGGTAGAAAATCCTTTGGGTACCCCCCTTGTGGCATCGTCCGCGACGTTTAATTTTGTTGGTACCCAACGCCATTGTAGAGGAGTTGATTTTTCCTCTATTTCTGCTAACCGGTGGGCTACGAACGGTTTGAACTGCCTAGGGTCCGCTTTGATCCATGATAAGACTGTTCGACTATCCGACCAATATGTCGTCGATGTGGTCGTGCTATTCATTTCTTTTTTCAACGAATCTGCCAGTCGACAACCCATCACCGCGGCCTGAAGCTCGAGTCTTGGAATTGACACAGGCTTGAGTGGTGTTACTCTAGCTTTCGCTCCTATTAACTTTACTTCTTTGGTTTCTTCATCCAACCAATAAATAGCGCAAGAATAGGCTTGCTCGCTTGCATCCACAAATACGTGCATTTCTCCCTTTCCTGGCTTTGAAGTAACGCTTCGTGGAATTTCGAGTCCCTCTAAGTTTCCTAGATCTTTTATCCATTTTAACCATTCTTGTTCTAGATCTGGATTGACTTTTGTGTCCCAATCTATTCCACTTCGCCATATATTTTGGATGAGCTTCTTCCCTTGTATTGTTATGGGCGCTGCCAGTCCTAATGGGTCAAAGACTGACATGACCGCGCTTGTCACCTCTCTTTTGGTTGGGGGGCGACTTCCTTCTATTGTCTCTTGTGGCGTATTTCTTAAGTTCAATGCGAAGCTCAGTGTGTCTGCTTTGATCTTCCATATCAAACCGAGGGTTCTCTCTTCTTTATCTCCCAGCGTGGCCGTGTTAGGAGGAGCTTCTTTCTCTTCTAGCTCGTCCAAGACCTCAGGTTTGTTACTGGCCCATCCCCGTAGTTCGAAATTAGCAGCGCTGTGTATCTCTCTCATTTCTCTTACAGCTCTTCGTGCTGCCTCTTCGTCTTCAAATGCTTGCAAGTAATCGTCCATATAGAAGTGACGTTCTACGGCAGTTGCTGACTCCGGGTATATGCTCTTGAACTTTTCCGCGTTTTTATTCTTGACAAAGATTGCCGTACAAGGCGATGACGCTGCGCCGAAGATCAACGATGTCATTCGATATTCTTTTACGGGCTCGTCTTGGCTATCTCTCCACAGAAATCGTAGACTGTCCCTGTCTTCCTCTCTTATCTTCACTTGAAGGAACATCTCTTTAATATCTGCAATCACGGCCACGTTGCCCTCTCTAAAACGCGCTAAGACCCCGAATAGACTTTGTAGTAAGTCAGGTCCCGGTAAGAGAGCATCGTTCAGGCTGCGACCCCATGATTTGGCCGCTGCGTCGAAAACTAGCCGTATTTTCCCTTTCTGTGGATGCCGTACTGCAAAATGTGGCAGATACCATGTTCTAGGCGACGTTGGTTGCTGAGGAGCCTCTTCAGCGTACTTCTTTTCAAGTAAGTTGTGAACTTGTTTCTTATACTCGTCCTTGAAGTCTTCGTTTTTGTCTAACTTCTTTTCAATCAAGTACAGCCTCTTCTCTGCTAACTGACGATTCTCTGGCATCACTTCATTTTCGGTGCGCCATATTAATCCCGATTCGTATCTGCCATCAGGCAATTGCTTCGTAGTTTCCTCGAGCACTGTTAGAGCTCGCCGCTCTATATCGTTCGACGGCTTCTTCGGTTCTATGCCCAGGTTCTCAATAGAGAAGTGTTCTTTCACCATTGATTCTATGTTTTCATTCTGACTTGAGCTTGGCTGTACGAAGTGTACTTTTGCAACTGATTGGTTGGATAACTTCTTTCCATGTAGGACCCATCCTAATCTGGTTAAGGATGCGGCTGGGTCGTTGAAGCTGGCCTCCCGGGTTTCGTGTGAAGTAATCAAGTGCCAATTGTCTTGCCCAATGAGAATCGTTGGCTTAGCATAGCCGTACGCGAGCTGGTCTTCCAAGTCTCTAAGATGATCGTGCATGGTTACGAGCTCTCGCCTTATCGTCTGTGACGTCAGATGTAGCGGTCCTGTCGTGGAACATGTTATCTTGTTCAAGTTCCTTTCAAACTTCCCTTTTATTTTCAACGTGACCTTGAAAGAATCCTTGTATTCTGTACGCTTTCCTGCAACGCCATCTATGCTGAGGGGGTCTGCCTTGCCCCTAGGTGCGACCGCTAGTGCTGTTTGTTCTTCTATCAATGTCAAAGTCGATCCACCGTCGAGTAACGCGTAAGTGTCTGTGCTTCCATTTGGACCGTACAATTCAACCGGTACTATCTGTAGGTATGTGGTTTGATTTCCCGATACAGCGTTGACGGAGAGGGCATGTGCCTGGTTGTTTGTTTCCTCCCCCTTGTGAAGAAGTCGATGATGCCAAATCTTGCACCCATCTACGCCGCAATTATTTGCTTTGCATTTAAATCTTCTGTGCCTGTGTGTCAGACACCTAAAGCATATCCCTGCATTTTTTGCCCGCTCCCACCTTTCTTCAACGGTAAGAGCCTTGAATTGTTCGCATTCTTTCAACGCATGCTGATTCTTGCACAGCGGACAATCAATTTTTGGTTTATTTTGCGCAGTTGGTGCTTCCTTTTTCTTCACAGGTGTAGGTGGTTTGATGTTCCTCTTTGGCTTCCCTACTAAGGCGACCGTTTGCTTAGGTTCCTCTCCCTCAGATTCGTATTCGCTTTCCTCGCTGGAGTGCTCTTCATATTCGCATACTGTATGAACTCCCCTTCTTGGTCTCATGATAGCAGAGCGTTGCTTGTTGCTATTTCTGTCCTTCCTCAATAGCTCCCTTGCTGCTATCGTGCCCAAGTCTCGATTGGCTTGTGTTAAGAACTGGCTCATCTTTACCAAGCTAGGTTGATCATCCGATCTTCTCGCATATTTGCACCATTCATATTTCAGCTGCAGGTTCAGTTTGTCCACTATGTAGCTGACGTGTACTGGCGCGTCGAGGTATCGCGGTTGTTTCAGTGCTCTAATAGTTGCTACGCAATTAGCTACCTTGTTAGCAAACGACGCAATGTTTGATCCATCTTCATTAAGTTTAGGCATCTTTTTGAGTAGGTGTAATTCATTCAGAATTAATAGCTCCGGCTGCCCGTACTGGTCTTCGAGTACCTCCATGACTTCGTCTGCCGATGCTCCCGAAAATAATAACGAGTGTGTTTCTTCACGCGCGGCTCCCCGTAGGGCTTTTCGTAGTCGCGCTATGTTCTGTGCCTCGCTAAATAAATCGCATGAATCTTCATATACTGTCTTAAATGCGATCCATTCGGTTAACTTCCCATCGAAGGTTGGTAGCTCATGCAGATACCTAGGGGGCGGCGCCTTACCTCCTACTTGCTCCTTCATCATGCTCATTGCGTCGCGCATCGCGTATGCTAACTCGCTCACGCTTTCATTTTTACTCTCTGTGCGCTCCCGATAGTCGGTCCTTTTATGTTCCGGTTCCCTATGGTCGAAATCGCGATCCCTATGTTCAAATTCGCGATGTCTATGTTTTCTCTCACTCACGTGTTCTATACGCTTATGTCGAGTGAAGGAAGCGGGCGGGGGAAGAGAGTTCGACTTATATGAAAAGTCTTTACTTGCTTCGACTTCGGTGTCTCGTTCCGATAAAAGCGCGAGTTCCATCTGAATCGACGCTTCCTCCTTGGCTAAATCAATCTCCTTTTGTTGCAATTTGATGCTGGCTAGCTTTTGTTCTAATACCTGCCAACGTCTAAAGCTAGCCGTTGATTCGTTAACGGACGGCGACGCGGGTGTATCACGTTGGTTTGCGTTCGCGTGCACGTTTTTACCTACATGGGTGTCCTTGGTGCGGTGCACAGTTTCCTTTACCGCTTGCACCTCATTGTATTGTTGCTGAAGTATCTTGTCCCTCCTACGCAACTCTTCATCCCACGAAAGTTCCCTTGAGCCATGTCCCATATCGCGCGATTCGCCCGCCTGACGCTTTGACGGTTCCGAATTAGCATGTACCTCGGCGACCGAATTCGCGGTGACTGTGCAATTCGCTTCATTCTCCGACGCGCTGTCTTCGTTATCGATGTCTTGCATGCTTGGACTTCTTGATGGTATCGGCGTAGGCACTTGTGACCGCGCCGCTACCCTACCCGACCGTAACTTAAGACCCTCATCGATGTTCACGCTGCCGGCGACGTCTTGAAACTGGCCTTGCGTCTGGTCTCGAGTCTGATCTTGCGGGTCCATGGTGCGTGCTGTCGTCTTCTTCTGTTCTTCTGTCTTCTGCCTTCCCTATCAGTCCCTACCTACCTATCGGTCCCTATCACCCTATCGCCCTACTGCCTAGCGAGTGACGTACTACCGTGTGATGCCACTCGTGGGGGTGAAAGGATAGACGTATGGGAGGGGGGGGAACTGAACCGCAAGTGAGTGCAATGCCTCAATGGGCTTCACAGGCGGACAGCCGAACAGTTTTCGTTCCGAAAAGAACGAGAGCACGCGTTCGAACGCACTCACCGCAGTCTAGGCCCGACGGCTTTCGACCACGTTAATCACAGAGCTTAACACCGCAAGGGCTCTGTTATGGTGGGTCCTGGAGAATGCCTTCCTCTAGGCCAGTCTGCGTCTTCAACTACGATGCGCGCCGCCTTTGCCCCCACGTCCACTCTGGTCCTGCTGCTTCCTCTTCCTTGCAGCCGCCGGTTGTGGATTCCAGTCTGGTCCTGCTGCGTCCTTTTGCAGCCGCCAGTTGTGGATTCCAGTCCGGTCCTGCCGCGTCCTCTTGCAGCCGCCAGTTATGGGTGGGCCGGCCTTTGCAGCTCCTCTTGCGCACCGCAGATGTCCTCTTCTCCGGTGGTAGTCTCCGCCGGGTCCTGCACCAAATTCAGTGATTCGGCTATCGAAGGACCATGAAAAGGATCCAGTCGCCTCCCGTGCCACCTTCTTCCAAGGCACCGACGCGACTGCCCCTTTATAACCAAGTACCCGCACTGCCGAAGCCCCACCTCGTATCTTCGGACACGGGGAGCCTCGTCAGTACAGATAACAACTGTACTACCCGACGTACCACCACCCCTCCGTACCAGGGGTGCCTATTACCTCGGTCACTCCTCGGGGAGCGACCTACAAATACCGCCTGGCACGCAAGTGCAGGTCTTTTATTGTCTTCACCGGCGACTACGTCCACGCCGATCTCCTGCAGCCGATGATTTTCCAGCCGATGATCCTCCAGTTGATACCTCCAGTAGATACCTCCAACCAATACCGGGGAATCAGGAATCAGGATGCAGGACGTGTCAAATAAAAGAACCTCTTGATCTTGAGAGTGGTCGGTGAGCGCTTCCAACTCCTACTAGCTACTTCAAATTGGACATCTGTCTGAAACGGGACTTCTTGTTGGAACTTGTAGCCAGGAACTCGAAAACAGGACTGAATTTGTAGGCCGACGGCGGCCATATTTATACTGATTTGCCCATTTCGCGGGGCGAAGGGAGAGAGGGGCGTTACGCGGGGAAAAAACGCGGGTGAGTGCGGGGGGTTGTAAGCGCATTCCGATTTATTCCTCATTTATTTTGATTATGCATAAGAAAACTTTCCAATAAGAAACTAATAAACTAATTGGAATCTAATTGGACAAAATATTCTAATTTTTCGATGGCAAAAATTAACAGGTGTTTTCAGTTTTCGTAATTTCAAAGTGAAAATGGAATATCTTATTTGTAGCTGAATCTAACTACTTTTAGTGTTATTTGGTCTAGGTCTAGATAAAAATCATTATACAGGTAGGTTTATCTCGATAATTTCGGTCTACATTGCAAAATCTAGGTTTTTAGGAAATACAAATTTTGGATCTAAAAAATGGCCATTGCGACTAAGCTTTACATTTTAGGTAGCAACTACGTTTGGGATTAACTATATCTTAGGAAAATACATGTCTATTTCAAGTTTGAGCTAAATCTGATAAGAAACGGCTGAGATATAGAGGAAGAAAAATCTTAGGTCTAAAATTACAATTTTAGGCTACCTGGTTTTAGCTATGACCTTGAATATTGGTTTTGTAGGTTTCTAAGATGGAGAACTAAAATATAGCATCTCGATATCTAGGCAGAGGGCTAAACTTTTGTAGAAATTCTAGATTTACATCTTAAAACTTTGATCGTGAATATTTCTTAAACTAATCGTATAAAACATAAAATAATTACAGGTTATATTCTAGGGCTTAAGGCCACTCTAGAAACGTTTAGTTTATAAGCATAACACAATACAGATAATTAACAGTTACAAATCTACACTAAAGTTGTTGAAATCTACACTCGGTGAACTTGTGCTCATTGAGCTTAGTGCAAAAGGTATAACTAACATAATTTATTTATTTACAGGTTTTGCCTAATTTATATTTTACGGGTACTCAAAACTTATTACTAAGACGTATAATTAACAAGAAACAATAGGAAACACATGCAAATAGGTGTAGTTTTATGATAAAGGGAAAATAAAAGACAAAAAACAAAGAAATATAAATTCAAACTTAACCTACTAATCATCTTTATTTACAATTGAGTCGTAATTAAATTAGGTACTTTTTATTCGATACTCCTGATCGCCAACACTACTTATACTCTAATACACTCTAATACATACATAGACAATATAATAAACTTGATAGATACCTGTATAATATTAATAAACTAATCTAATACATAATAAAATAATACTTAAACTATACTATGGAAGCGTGGATAATGCGAAATACTCCGAAGGGAAAAATAGATGACAGTATAAATGGAATAGACTTAAATATATTATACTATAGATTTAGATAAATAGTATTTCCTGGTTCGGTCCTTAAAGGTTTCAAGGGAAGGAGCCCGACGGACTTCTTCAGGCAAAGAATTCCACAGCTTGATTGCTCGCACTGTGAAAGAATTTGCAAAGAAGTCCGTCTTGTGTGGAGGGATATTGATCTTCAGACTGTTGCTGGCACGCAGATTGCGGGTCAACGTTGCTGAGTGAAAAGTGAAACGATCTTTAAGATAGGGAGGAGCATTAGGATTGGATAGGATGGAGTAAAGAAGTGAAAGGATATGGCAGTCCCTTCTACGGGATATAGGTAACCACTGAAGTTGGGACCGGTGAGAGGAGACGTGGTCATACTTTCGCAGACCGAAAATAAACCTAATACAGAGATTCTGCAGACGTTCGAGCTTATTTAGCAGTTGGAGGGATAGATCAGGAAAACAAACGTCTGCATAATCCAGTATAGGCAGAAGAAGGGAATGTGACAATGAAATTTTGGTTTTGGTCGGAAGCAGATTTTTAAGTCGCTTTAGCGAGCCATACCCAGCAAACATTTTTCTACTCACCTCTGAAACATATATAATGGGTAAGCATTGTCTGCCATCTCACCTGATGTTAAGTGACGATGCAGACGATGTTGGAACATGCTCACCTAGATAATGCCTATTCACTCTCGCCTTGAAAAGGCCCACGATGTAACGTTCCGGAAACAGATCCGCAGGCAGGGAGTTCCACTCTTTAGCAGTTCGCATTTAAAATGTAGAAGCAAAGCGCTTTGTGCGAATCTGCTGGGTGTCTACGATATAAGGGTGGAATCCTAACCGGCGTCTCGTGCCCCGGAGATGGAATGGTGGCGGAGGTACCAGGTCATGGAGAGACTGCACTGCACGCACACTCCCCGAAATGTATCCTGTAGAACACCGACATGCAAGCTACTTTGCGACGGTGTTCGAGGCTCTGCACTTTGCGTCAATAAGTGTCCTATCAGAATGAGTTTCTTGGCGCGCTTCTCAATCGAGTCGAGGGCTGCCAGCTGGTATTTGGCAGATCCATCCCATAGGTGACAGCAATACTCCATGCAGGAACGGACTTGAGCTTGGTAAAGTTGTAAAAGCTGTACTGGTGTAAAATATCGCTGGACCTTTGAGAGGACTCCGAGTTTTTTGGCTGTAGTATATAATTTTGATCAATTATCCACAACCATGATTCACCTCGCGTTGCAGATACAAATGCAGCATGTGCGACAAGGGCTACAGGTCGCGCGGCGAACTGAGGGATCACGAGAACTACCAACATAAGGGACAGACAAAACACCAGTGCCCTATTTGCGGAAAAGTGAGTACCGGCTTAGAGAATAGCATCGCCCCATATCTACCTGTGGGTGTCGTAAAAAACGACTAAAGGATAATCATCTAGGGAATGAGCAGCAGCGTTCCCTGTGAACATCTTGAACTGCGCTCGCCAATCCTGCCAAGCGGCGTGAATATGGCAATACCTTCCGATAGGGGGAGGCACATGTCCAGCAGTAGACTGTTGTAATGTAATGAACACCGGTTTAGAATAGCATCACCCCATATCTAGCCTAGCCGTAGGAGTCGTAAAAGGCGACTGATGGATAAATTTAGGGAATGGACAACCTCTTAAGCTGCGCTCGCCCACCCACTTAGCGTGGAATAGGCACAAAAACATGTCTAAACGTTGAAGTTAACTTTTGATGTAAGTATACAAGTTATCATAGTGTAACTAATGCGGACATGACGGCCACACGCTATAACATTGCCCTGCATGTATGAAAATGTGTCACAAATGTGATGATTCGGGACAGACGCAGAATCAGTGTATGAAAGTAAAAGATTTGGCAATACTAATACATCATCAATTCAAGAAAATTGTATATCACCATAGTGACAGGTTGTCAGCCCATCGCCAAAAATTGCAAAACACATAATAAGATATGTATGTATGTAATACTTTATTGCACCACCAGACACATCTAAAAGAACAGTTACAGAAATAAATCTAGAAACAAGAGGCACAAAGGCGGGCTTATCACACTAAGGGATCTCTTACAGTCAACCTTTAAAACTTATAAACTTAATTCTACAAATACAAATTACATGTAACACCCCATTTCTTTCCCGTGCGAGTCGTAAGAGGCGACTTAGGGAGTCGAGGGGAGTCGAGGGTGTGTATTGCAATTTTAGGCGACGGACTGACAACCTGTCACTATGGCGATACACAATTTTCCGAATGACCCTCAAATGTTTGTCTTGTCAGACGTGGCGTAAATGTCTGTCTTATGCGGCCGTTTACGCTCTGACTATCCCGTGATATGTGTGTGTGTAAATATGATACGTTCCAGGCGTTGGCGACTCGCCGCTGCATCACCCGTCACGTGCGGCGCGCGCACGACGGTGTCAAGGAGAGCGCCAGGGACAAGATGTGCCAACAGTGTGGAAAAGCGTTCCGGGTTAGTGTTTAACCTTGTTTTTGGCCGCAATTCGGGATATCAATTCTCATAACTTACCTTAAATTAGTGCTGTCACTTTCCGTCACATAGGTTTAGAAGAAGAAAGGAGATATTTTAGTCACAGCATGTCTTGTCAATAAATAAATAAATAAACATCATTTGACAAACTTATAATTTGACGAAAAATACGTGTTATCTCTCAAAGGCGACGATGAAAACAATGGCGACTAAATTGACTAGAAACTGCGAAAAATCCATTGAAATTTATAAACATGACAGACTTAAATATCTCCTATTCTATTCTAAACCTATTTGGCGGAAAGTGACAGACAGCACTAATTTAAGGCGAGTAAGGAAAAATTATATCCCGAATTGAGGGGATCCAGTGACTTATATTCGCGTCACAATAAGCCAATTTTAACTGCTGCTAAAATCATGGTAATGCTTTGATGGTCTATTTTTCTTTGTTGACATGTGACATGTCTTCTAATATGGGTGTGACAGTTGCCAAAATTGGCTTATTACAGTGACGCGAATATAGGGTGCGTCACCATTGAGGCGGAGCGGACACGTACCTTAAAATTAACTTATCGTATAGGACAACAATTTGTCCGTCTTACATTTTTAATGTTTGTCCTAGATTTTGAGAAATTATTAAAAAACATGGAAGGGCGCCACTGGACGGTCGGATTTCGCTCGGCGCAGGGCAACGGACATTCTGATAAATTGTTTATATTAAGATATTTTTTTTGTGAAGTGGCGCCACCGTCGAGGTCGTTCACGAGTACACTCGCCTTAAAGTTTCTCGCCCTTACAGTGCGACTTGAACTTTCAGGACAAGAAGGGTCTCCGCGAGCACGAGTCGATCCACACCGGCGAGCGCCCTCTCTCGTGCGAGGTGTGCGGCTGCTCGTTCCGGCAGAGCGCGTCCCTCTACACGCACAGGAAGCGGGTGCACAAAATACACGCGCCAAGGAAACTAGTTCACTTGTTAGAGGAGCGTTGAACCGTGCATGGCTTATTTATATAACTTGTGCCATAAAATATATCGAAGTAAATGTTTGTTTTTTTCATATTCAAAACGATATTTCTTTTAGATAGGTACTTCTCGTGTCAAATTTGACAGATCAGTAATACGATCAAATACAAACGTTATGAATAATACAGGTGACATTATGAAGGCCTTTCTAGTTAAGCCGGGTAAATTGTCTTGAGCAAGTGTTTCACAGTACACCAATTACGTTTTAAGTCCAAAAAGTTTGCTAACAGTTCTTTTGATCATTATCTGCATTATTTGCTATTGTTCAATATTAGTCTTTAATATCTGTAATTTCCTCACAAAATTACGACTTGATAAAGGTCTCCGTGAGCACGAGTCGATCCACACCGGCGAGCGCCCTCTCTCGTGCGAGGTGTGCGGCTGCTCGTTCCGGCAGAGCGCGTCCCTCTACACGCACAGGAAGCGGGTGCACAAAATACACGCGCCAAGGAAACTAGTTCACTTGTTAGAGGAGCGTTGAACCCGTCATGGCTTATTTATATACTTTGTGCAATAAAATATATTTAAGTAAATGTTTTTTCTTTTCATATTCAAAACGATAGTTCATATAGATAGGTACTTCTCGTATCAAATTTGACAGATCAGTTATACGCCCAAATATAAACGTATCTTTTGATTAGGCTGTGTGATGCCGGCGTAGAATAGCATCACCCCATTTCTTTCACTAAAGGACTCGAGGGTTCGTATTGCAATTGTATGTGATGGGCTGCCAACTTGTCACTATGGCGTGGCGATACACAATTTTCCGATTGATCCTCAAATGTTTGTCAGACGTGGCGTTTGCGGTTTGCCTACCCCGTAAGGGATAACATGAATTATTTGTGTGTGATCATATTACACGGCGGCATTATTTGAACGCTATTGATAAATTTTAGTCTTTAATATGTGTAAATCCTCCACTAAATTACGACTTGATAAAGGTCTCCGCGAGCACGAGTCGATCCACACCGGCGAGCGCCCTCTCTCGTGCGAGGTGTGCGGCTGCTCGTTCCGGCAGAGCGCGTCCCTCTACACGCACAGGAAGCGGGTGCACAAAATACACGCGCCAAGGAAACTAGTTCACTTGTTAGAGGAGCGTTGAACCGTGCATGGCTTATTTATATAACTTGTGCCATAAAATATATCGAAGTAAATGTTTGTTTTTTTCATATTCAAAACGATATTTCTTTTAGATAGGTACTTCTCGTGTCAAATTTGACAGATCAGTAATACGATCAAATACAAACGTTATGAATAATACAGGTGACATTATGAAGGCCTTTCTAGTTAAGCCGGGTAAATTGTCTTGAGCAAGTGTTTCACAGTACACCAATTACGTTTTAAGTCCAAAAAGTTTGCTAACAGTTCTTTTGATCATTATCTGCATTATTTGCTATTGTTCAATATTAGTCTTTAATATCTGTAATTTCCTCACAAAATTACGACTTGATAAAGGTCTCCGTGAGCACGAGTCGATCCACACCGGCGAGCGCCCTCTCTCGTGCGAGGTGTGCGGCTGCTCGTTCCGGCAGAGCGCGTCCCTCTACACGCACAGGAAGCGGGTGCACAAAATACACGCGCCAAGGAAACTAGTTCACTTGTTAGAGGAGCGTTGAACCCGTCATGGCTTATTTATATACTTTGTGCAATAAAATATATTTAAGTAAATGTTTTTTCTTTTCATATTCAAAACGATAGTTCATATAGATAGGTACTTCTCGTATCAAATTTGACAGATCAGTTATACGCCCAAATATAAACGTATCTTTTGATTAGGCTGTGTGATGCCGGCGTAGAATAGCATCACCCCATTTCTTTCACTAAAGGACTCGAGGGTTCGTATTGCAATTGTATGTGATGGGCTGCCAACTTGTCACTATGGCGTGGCGATACACAATTTTCCGATTGATCCTCAAATGTTTGTCAGACGTGGCGTTTGCGGTTTGCCTACCCCGTAAGGGATAACATGAATTATTTGTGTGTGATCATATTACACGGCGGCATTATTTGAACGCTATTGATAAATTTTAGTCTTTAATATGTGTAAATCCTCCACTAAATTACGACTTGATAAAGGTCTCCGCGAGCACGAGTCGATCCACACCGGCGAGCGCCCTCTCTCGTGCGAGGTGTGCGGCTGCTCGTTCCGGCAGAGCGCGTCCCTCTACACGCACAGGAAGCGGGTGCACAAAATACACGCGCCAAGGAAACTAGTTCACTTGTTAGAGGAGCGTTGAAACGTGCTAGGCTTATTTATATACTTTGTGCAATAAAATATATCTAAGTAAATGTTTTTTCTTTTCATATTCAAAACTATAGTTCTTATGAATAGGTACTTCTCGTGTCAAATTTGACAGATCAGTTACACGCACAGGAAGCGGGTGCACAAAATACACGCGCCAAGGAAACTAGTTCACTTGTTAGAGGAGCGTTGAAACGTGCATGGCTTATTTATATACTTTGTGCAATAAAATATAGTTCAGTAAATGTTTTTTCTTTTCATAATCAAAACGATAGTTCTTAAAGATAGGTACTTCTCATGTCAAATTTGACAGATCAGAAAGGACCAAATATAAACATATCTTTTGATTAGGCTGTGTGATGCCGGCTTAGAATAGCATCACCCCATTTCTTCCCCGTTGGAGTCGTAAGAGGCGACTAAAGGACTCAAGGGTGTGCGTTGCAATTTTAGGCGATGGGCTGACAACTTGTCAGTATGGCGATACCGAATGACCCTCAAATCAACTCAGACGTGGCGTTTGCGCTCTGTCTACCCCGTAAGGGATAACAGGAATTATTTGTGTGTGATCATATTACACGGCGGCATTATTTGAACGCTATTGTTCAATATTAGTCTACGATATGTTATTTTTTCACTAAATTACGACTTGATAAAGGTCTCCGCGAGCACGAGTCGATCCACACCGGCGAGCGCCCTCTCTCGTGCGAGGTGTGCGGCTGCTCGTTCCGGCAGAGCGCGTCCCTCTACACGCACAGGAAGCGGGTGCACAAAATACACGCGCCAAGGAAACTAGTTCACTTGTTAGAGGAGCGTTGAAACGTGCTAGGCTTATATATACTTTGTGCAATAAAACATAATTAAGTTGACGTTTGTTCTTTTCTTTTAATCATATTCAAAACTATATTTCTTCTGTCGTGTCAAATTTGACAGATCAGTTATACGACCAAATATAAATAAACGCCATGAATAATACAGGTGACATAATGAAGGTACCTACTGACCTTTCTAGTTTAGCGGCGTAATATTGTCTCAAACAAGTGTTTCACAGTTATACACCAATTACGTTTTAAGTCCAAAAAGTATTTGCTGACTGTTCTTTTGATCATATTAAGTACACGGCATTTTTTGAACGCTTTTGTTCAATATTAGTCTTTAATATGTGTAATTTTCCTCTATTTGTCTCCGCGAGCACGAGTCGATCCACACCGGCGAGCGCCCTCTCTCGTGCGAGGTGTGCGGCTGCTCGTTCCGGCAGAGCGCGTCCCTCTACACGCACAGGAAGCGGGTGCACAAAATACACGCGCCAAGGAAACTAGTTCACTTGTTAGAGGAGCGTTGAATCGTGCTAGGCTTATTTAAATACTTTGTGCAATAAAATATATCTAAGTAAATGTTTGATCTTTTCTTTTAATCATATTCAAAACTATATTTCTTCGGGATAGGTACTTCTTGTGATAAATTTGATAAATCAGTTACACGACCAAATATAATCGTCATGAATAGGTAATACAGGTGACATTATGAAGGACTTTCTAGTTTAGCCGCGTAATATTGTCTCGAGCAAGTGTTTCACAGTACGCCAATAACGTTTTAAGTCCAAAAAGTATTTGCTGTTCTTTTGGTTATATTACACGGCTTTATTTGAACGCTATTGTTCAATATTATTCTTTAATATGTGTAATTTCTCCACTAAATTACGACTTGATAAAGGTCTTGATAAAAGTCGGTCCACACCGGCGAGCGCCCTCTCTCGTGCGAGGTGTGCGGCTGCTCGTTCCGGCAGAGCGCGTCCCTCTACACGCACAGGAAGCGGGTGCACAAAATACACGCGCCAAGGAAACTTGTTCAGTTGTTAGAGGAGCGTTGAAACGTGCTAGGCTTATTTATATACTTTGTGCAATAAAATATATTTAAATAAATGTTTGTTCTTTTCTTTTATTCATATTCAAAACGATAGTTCTTATGGATAGGTACTTCTTGTGACAAATTTGACAGATCAGTTATACGACCAAATATAATCGTCATGAATAATACAGGTGACATTATGAAGGCCTTTCTAGTTAAGCCGGGTAAATTGGATCGAGTAAGTGTTTAACAGTACATCAATTACGTTTTAAGTCCAAAAAGTATATATATGCTTACTGTTCTTTTGATCATTATTTGCTTTTGTTCAATATTAGTCTTCAATATGTGTAATTTCTCCACTAAATAACGACTTGATAAAGGTCTCCGCGAGCACGAGTAGGTCTATCCACACCGGCGAACGCCCTCTCTCGTGCGAGGTGTGCGGGTGCTCGTTCCGGCAGAGCGCAAACGCCCAGTAGAGGAAGATCGAGGTGGTCCAGACCACGACACTGCGCCTGATCACCGGCGCCGGCCGATTCGTCCGCAACGACGTCATCGCTGATATTAACATTTCTTATTCGCGCGGGGAAACGGTTAGCAGCGGGTGAAACCGCTGGGCAGGCCACTAGCAGCGGCGTATACATTGGGGTCGGGGTGGACATGATCCCCCAATGAAGCGAGAATTCTACTACTTCTAGAAATCTACTTATTTCCTACTCATTTTTTTTCAATTTCAAACGTTTATTGCATATATGTCTTCGATGAGATGATTTTCATCACCAATTTTTATGTGAAGTATCGTTACGTGCAGTCGTGGCGTTACGCAGTGTGTCGCCTCGCAATGCGAATACGTGAAGTGTTAATGTGGAGCAGTGTAGCACAACTCATGTTCTCTTTAAACGTGAAGTGTCTAGCTCGCTTCTCTCGTGATACATTTTTTTTCGCCCGGTGGTAGTCTAGATATAATATATGTTGTGTCCCCCCATGATCTGAAGCTGTAAACGCCACTGGCCGCTAGTAGGTTAATATAAATAAAACATCCATAAAAGTTTGTGCTCGTTTATTTCCTACATATCGATATCGACAGATTTCTTTGCCGTCAGCTTTTTCTTCTCGTTATACGGGTTTTTCTTCCCCTCGTGCACGTATTTCTTGTGCTGGTATAAAGTGGCGTCATGTGTGAACGTCGCGTCGCACATTTTGCATTTGAACGGCCGCTCCCCCGTGTGGATGCGCTCGTGATTTTTCAGTGTTTTTGCGTTCTGAAAACAATTAAAAAAGAACATGAAATTACTTTATTAAATGTAGGATAGTACGAGTACTATCACTTATTGACGTCAGGATCCGTCATTGTAAAATAACATTAGTAATCATCTTTTTTTATAACAATTTATGTCCTAATAGAAAACCTGGTCGGGGAGATAAAAAAATGCACTGCCTCGGGGCTGGCCAGGTTAATCATACGACATGTAACTTTACGCCGCCACCATCTGTAAACGCCATTTTTTTCAAATTGAAATCAAGATTTTCAAAGCGATTTATTTTGCACGAGCCTCGCCCATTTCCACATGCTTTAAGGTAGGCTGGTAGATAATGCCCTCGGCATTAAGTCCGCCCATGTAAGTTTATTGCATAAAGTTATACAGGGTTTTTTTTATTCACCCCGGAAACTTTACAGGGTGATTCTTACTCATAATTGTAAACAACTTTTATTACGGGGTCACCGGCGAAATCGCGAAAAAAAAACAGCTGTTCTATACATTTTGTTCGAGTAGGTATGAATTCTAAGTAATTGTATCAGGCGTTACTTTGCGGAAGTCCATCTTAATTGAATTAGATAGTGCTTATAAGTGCGGAAGAAGCTAAATACCTTTCTATCTAATTCAATTAGGTATGAATTTTTCTATGGAGCAGCTGTTTTTCTTTTCGCGATTTCGCAGGTGACCCCATAATAAAAGTTGTTTAGAATCATAAGTAGAATCACCCTGTTAAATTTCCGGGGAGAATAAAAATAACTCTGTATAAATAAAATACATACATTTATCACGCCAATAATCCCTTACGGGGTAGGCAGAGCGTAAATATCCGTAAAACCGGACATTTACGCCACGTCTGACAAACATTTGAGGGTCATTTGGAATATTGTGTATCACTATCACTTCTAAGTATATTTACTTTATATGTAAATACTGACATTAAGCTTATAAATAAATTATTCTTATTCTTACTATAGTGACAGGTTGTCAGCCCATCGCCTAAAATTGCAATACACACCCTCGAGTCCCTTAGTCGGCTCTTACGACACCCACGGGAAAGAAATGGGGTGATGCTATTCTAAGCCGGCATCACATAAATAAAAATAACTACCTTGAAAGTGTTCCCGCACACCAGGCACACTCTCTGCTCCTCCGCCCCCTCTTTAGGGGGTTTATGCGTCATCATGTGTCGCGATCTCGTGCGTCGGCTCTTGAACTTCAATGGACACTTCCCGCATTGATACGGCTGGAAAAAACCGTACGAAAATGTATGTATGTACTAACATTATACCACAAAACAAATTTACATTATCAGTAAAGGATGGAATAAAACAAGAGGCACAAAGCCGGACTTAATTGAATGACGGCCGATGAAATTGAAATTCTTAATTCAATGTAGGATAGTATTATCACTTATTGACGTCATGAACCGTCATTGTAAAAAAAAAGAAATTTGTATCACACAATTTTCTTTTTTTTATTACAATTTTGTAATGTCCTAAGAGAAAACCGGCTCGGGCGGGATAAAAAAATAAAAATAAAGGCACTGCCACGGGGCTGGCCAGGTTAATCACACGGCATGTAACTTTACGCAACCACCATCTGAAAACGATATTTGTTTCAAATTGCATTCAAGATTTTTAAAGCGTGTAGTTTACATGCGTATAATTAACCGGACCTCCTGATGTGGCGCAGTGGTAGTTCCGGGTTCGATTCTCGGCGGGACACTCATAAAGTTGATATTGATCACTTTGTGAATTTGTTCCCGGTCTGGTTAGGACATTGCAGGGTGAACCACCTGATTGTCCGAAAATAAATAGTTCCATGCTTCGGAGGGCACGTTAAGCCGTCAGTCCCGATTGCTGTCTATGATTACTTAAACGGCGGTCGTTACACAACCATGTCAGAGGCCTGCTACTAGTAGTAGGCGGTTGAAAAACTCTGACACCAGGGTTCATCGTGTCGTTGAACGACTCGGTGTCTCACACGAAAACAGAGGCTTAATTAACTAGGGCAGGTATAATACTGTCACGGAAAGTATTTTTAAATTTAGTATTTAGAATAGTTGATGATACATGCAGTCCACTGCTGGACGTAGGCCTCCCCCAGGGTACGCCATAGGGCACGATCTTCCATTTTCCATCCAGTCGCTACCAGCCGCCTTATTTTAGTCATCGGTCCATCTGGCCGGAGGGCGTCCAACGCTACGCTTGCCGAGGCGTGGCCTCCACTCGGGAACCCGTTTACTCCACCGTCCGTCGGTTCTACGACAGATGTGACCAGCCCACTGCCAGTTTGCATAAAAATTATTATTACTCACATACTCATACTCACAATTTTCAAATGTCGAGTTAGTATATGATCAATCAAATCCGGTTTTCTATAATATTGCAGCTTACAATCGTCACACGTAAATCTGGAATAAGCAAAAGTTCATTGACAACGAGAAAAAATTTAAATAAATAAATAAATAATCGTAGGCATAAAAGAGCGGAGGCATTTGCCCAGCATTGGGACACAGAAAAAACATGAAAAAAAAAAGAAATTGAACAAAAGGTGAGCGTCGCCGGGGATTGAATCAGATACCTCAGGAGTACCGTCCCACCGCTATGCCTCTGAGCTACCGGCACCCAGCCGAACACTTCCAAATTTACAACCTATTATACATCATAAAGCGACATACAAGCGACATCTAGTGTAAGTTATTTTTAACAAATACTTTGGTTAGTCCACATTATAAAATAAATAAATAGTTGTTAATTTCAAGCTAGTCCTATATAAAAAAATGGTAACAATAATATTGACTGGGCCGATGGCGTAGCGGATAGGGCCCCTGCCTGCTACGGCAATGGTCGTGGGTTCGATCCCCACACACACACACAAATATTTGTTGTCATTTTCAGATATTTATATTTAGTCTGGGTGTTGCTATGTATAATACGTATTTATTTACAAAAAAGTATATATGTATTAATATCAGCTATCTAGATCCCATAGTACAAGCTTTGCTTAGTTTGTGGCTAGATGGCGCTGTGTGAATTGTCCAGGATATTTATTTATTATTAATATTATAATTATTACAAAAATGCATTCTGTGTACACATCGAATAGTGTAATATCCTGCCTCATACATCCTAACGCTTTTTTTAAATAAATTATACTTAGTAGGATAATTATCCAGTTTTGAGAACCTTTAATATAAAATAAAAAACAGATAATAAAGTTTTTTTGTTGTGCGAGTTTACAGAATCAATTCAGAGTCTGCAAATACTAAGTGTAATAAACCACATACAGGGTGTCTCAAAAGGTAGCGTGCACTTTAGAATGTTAATATCTTGTCTAATTATTAACATACATTAACAGCCACCTAGACATGTACAACTGACTTATAACAACATCGAAATAACTTGTCCAATATAGACAACATATTTATTTATTGCACAAAAATGTACACGGGCGGACTTAGCGCCAAAGGCGTTATCTCCCAGTCTACCTTAGGGCACGTGGAAAGGGTCAAAGCAGGTGCATTAAACAAAATAATATATTAAAGAAAGGCTTGAATATATATAACACAGTAATATATACATATGTATAATAACAACAACAATATACAATAAATACTATACATATACGTTTATCATATATAAATATTCATATATATCCGGTCCGGTTAATTGTACGCATGTAAATAACACGCTTTGGAAATCTTGACAAAAATTTGAAACAAATGTCGTTTACAAATGGTGGTGGCGTAAAGTTACGTGCTGTGTAATTAACCTGGCCAGCCCCGAGGCAGTGCCTTTATTTTTATTTTCTTATCCCGCCCGAGCCGGTTTTCTATTAGGACAGTACAAAATTGTTATAAAAAAAAGAAAATTGCGTTACGTAAATTTCTTTTTTTTACAATGTCCGATCTAGACGTCAATAAGTGATAATACTATCCTACATTGAATAAAGTTTTTTAATTTTAATTTTCATTCATTTTATTTTTTCATTCATTTCATTTTCATTTTATCAATAATACACTAATACATAACATAATAGCAAAAAAAAAGATTAAAGTACAAATAAATACTTACAGTTTATCCTCATTTCTAGTGTTATGTTTGAGAGAAGTAGTAATATGTTTTTTGTACGTAGTTTTCCCGAACCACTTGCCGCAAGGCTGGCAGTACACGGCGTCGTTGTGCAACTCCATGTGATTCTTCAAATACTTTTTGCCGCTCAACACTTTATTGCATATAGTACATGACACCTTCCGGGCTCTGCAATTAGGTAAAATGTATTTTTTCATCACTATTCACTAAATAGTATACTTGTATTGATTTAGGTTTATTATTGCATTTATTTTGCACCTGCCTCGCCCATTTCAACAAGCCCTAAGGTAGACTGGTAGATAATGCCTTCGGCATTAAGTCCGCACATGTAAATTTATTGCATAAAGTTAAATAAATAAAAATAAATATAAAATAAAGTCGCTTCCCGTGTCCCATCATTCAATAGTATAAACTGAAGTCGCTTCCCTTGTACCATCACTAAATAGTATAAAATGAAGTCCCTTTCCGAGTACCATCACTAAATTGTATAAATGCAAGTCGCTTCCCGTATACTTATGACTAAACATAACCTTACATAACTTGACTTAAACTGACATAAATAGCGAAATACGTCTCAATTCACGAGATGTGAAGCCAGTCTCTCACATAAAAAATACTTACTCGACTATGTTTGGGTGACACCCTCAAGTGTCTCTTATAGCTGTAGTTGTTGGAGAACCATTTGTCGCAGGGCTTGCAATGCAACTCGCTGTACATTTTAAACTATTTATTTATTATTAATTAACTTATATGACTCAACATAACCTTACAACGACTTGACATAAATGGCGAAATACGTCTCAACTCACGAGATGTGAAGCCAGTCTCTCACATAAAAAAATACTTACTCGATATCCTCTTCTTTAATATGTTTGGGTGACACCCTCAAGTGTCTCTTATAGCTGTAGTTGTTGGAGAACCATTTGTCGCAGGGCTTGCAATGCAACTCGCTGTACATTTTAAACTATTTATTTATTATTAACTAACTTATATGACTGAACATAACCTTACAACGACTTGACATAAATGGCGAAATACGTCTCAATTCACGAGATGTGAAGCCAGTCTCTCACATAAAAAATACTTACTCGATATCCTCTTCTTTAATATGTTTGGGTGACACCCTCAAGTGTCTCTTATAGCTGTAGTTGTTGGAGAACCATTTGTCGCATGGCTTGCAATGCAACTCGCTGTACTCGTGTAGATGTACGGCTCTCATATGTTTGTCTAAAGAATATTTGTTCAAGAGGGTTCGGTTGCATAATTTGCAAGGTACCGCCGGTAGATTGCTGTGGCGGCTGAAATAAAGCATCGAAAAATCAATATGTAAATTTGCCGTGCGATATGCCACAAATTTAATTTAGAATAAGGAAATTTGTTACAATAACTTATACTAGATGTAAAATAATAAAATAGATGTTGCTTGTACGTCGCTTCGAGACGAGTACCAAAAGAATGAAAAATTTGGAAGAGCAGTGGTACGGTACCCCACGGTCACGAGTTCAAGTCCTGGCGGGCGCTAAATTATTTTCAATTTCTTATTTTCATATTAATGCGATTTAATACAGAATAACATCACTCGAATCCCTCCTATCGTGGAATAATAAGTAAAGATTACTTTTCTATTACTTCAGGCGTAAGCTTTGCCTTTAACGTTGTGACCACAAAGGATATATTATCATTAGCGTTGCCTCTGTAATATTGTTGATGTAAAGTAAGAACAGAAAAGGACCCAGTATGCTGCCTTGGGGTACACCCTGTGTAACTTTTGTATATTCCGAACAAAGATCTATCATTTCGTTGTTTCCATAAATTTTATTAACAGCAACACACTGTAGTATATCTGTAAGATACGAAGTTATCCATTTCAAATTTTCAATGCATTCCCTCTAATCCCAACAGCATCAAGTTTTGGCAATAATTATGCGAAACAAAATCGAACGCTTTACTGAGATCAAGGAATGGCGCTGTGGTGAGATTTTTCTTATTAACGTTTGTGAGTACGTCTTTAAGAGGAAGTTGACCGCGAGGGTGGTAGATTTATCCTTTAGAACAGTGGATTGTTGTATGTTGTAAAAACAATTATGTTGGACTCACATTATTTCATGTTCCTCTCTATCCGTATTGGATCTGTAATATTTGGTGCAGAATCGACACTGGTACTTATTGGATTTCTTAACGTATGACCTGAAAATATAGTACTCGATAAGTGATTGAAGATATTCATTTATTTAATATTTTTATTTATATACATACATATATTTATATATATCTCACATGGTTGTGTAACGATATTCATTTATTTGTATAAATAAATGAATATTCTATATATTCATGTGAGAGGCCTACTACAAGTAGAAGGCGGTTGTAAAACTCTGACACCAGGGTTCGTCGTGTCGTTGGACGACTCAGTGTCCCACACGAAAAGAGAGAGAATGAATATCCATAGGGGGGATCAAATATGGTTGGCGGGGGGATCAAAAATGGCGGAATGTTGAATGGTTCGGGCGTGATAAAAAATAAAGATCGTTTCGCTGTGGTCGGTCGGGCGTGTGCATGTGTGAGTGCGCAAACCGGGCGTTAGTATGAAGTGAAACTACTGCTCCTTGGTATATTGTGTCTATACTAACTCTTGCCTCTTGGCAGCCGATGTGGCGCAGTGGTAGTGCGACTGCCTGCGACGCAAAGGTTCCGGGTTCGATTCTCGGTGGGCACTCACAAAAGTGGATATTTATCACTTTGTGGATTTGTTCCCGGTCTGGTTAGGACATTGCAGGGTGAACCACTTGATTGTCCGAAAAGAAATGGTTCCGTGCTTCGGAGAGCACGATAAGTCGTCGGTCCCGGTTGCTGTCTATTATAACCTACTTAGACGGCGGTCGTTACACAACCATGTCAGAGGCCTACTACAAGTAGTAGGCGGTTGAAAAACTCTGACACCAGTGTTCATCGTGTCATTGGACGACTCGGTGTCCCACGTGAAAAGAAAGAAAGAAAAGACTTACTCTTGGTGTTTCGATGAGCTCTTGAAGTGCTGCCTGTAACTCGCGCGGGAGTACCACTTGTTGCAAACGTCACAGTGCACCGTCTTGTCCGTGTGCACGAACTTCATGTGGTGGTACAACGAGTGTTTGTTTTTTATTGTTTTCCGACAAACTGTACATGTCACCGGGGGCAGGTTGCCGTGTTTACTAAAAATTTTGAACAACTATTACTGTCATAAAATGATTGAAAAAACTAACAGTAAATTCCATTTATTTTGGAATGACTAATCATGTAAACAAACTTTGTATGTAAGTGACAGTTGCGAGCTGTCAGTTACATATAAAGTTTGTTTACATTATAAGTCATCCTTAAATAAATGGAGTTTATGTATTATCATATCATCTCCATACTAAAACAGATATCAACAAAGGAAAATGAACCCTCTGCCATAATGGCATTAGCACGAACCTGACAGCTGTCAAATATGGCTTATTGGGATGGCCGTACTGTATTCGCCGTAAATACGCGCCCTTTACAACACAGTGACTAGACAGTTATCACTAAATGAAATTTAAACTTATTCTCATAAAAGAAGTCATTTTCTACTAATAAATATACATGTCAAGAAAAGCTATTGCTGGGGATATAAATAATTCAGTTCTTATGGAGTACTTCTGGTACCTTGTGTGCTACAACCAACTGTACTTTCAAGTGACCCGCTGAATCGAGTCCAGTATATCTAAAGACAATTACCGAGGTAATTACTCACATTTCTTCATGTTTTTGTTTATACAAATACGTTTTGAATGATTTACTGCAATGACTACACTTGTGCCCGTCTTTGTTCCTCCTCCTTTTTTTTCTTGCGTGTACATTTGGTTGCGAAATGTTACATGGTTTTTCATAAGGCGTATCGTTTTTGCTGAAAATGAAATGAACTTTATTCAATGTAGGATAGTACTATCAGTTAATGACGTCATGACATGATACATACATACAGATAACACGCCTATAATCCCTTGCGGGGTAGGCAGAGCGTAAACAGCCGCAATAAACGGCTATTTACACCACGTCTGACAAATGTTTGAGGGTCATTCGGAAAATTGTGTATCGCTATAGTGACAGGTTGTCAGATGACATGATCCATCATTGTAAAAAGCAACTATATTTGTATAACACAATTTTCTTCCGTTGCCGTGTGAAGCCGGCATAGAATAGCATCCCCCCATTTCTTTACCGCAAGAGTCGTAAGAGTCAACTAAGGGACACGAGGGTGTGTTGCAATTTCAGGCGATGGGCTGACAACCTGTCGCTATGGCGTTACAAAATTTTCCAAATGACCCTCAAATATTTGTCTGACGTGGCGTAAATTTCTGTTTTTTGCGGTCGTTTAAGCTCTGCAAGGGATTATAGGCGTGATATGTGTATGCTTATTTCTTCCTATTATCAAATTTTGTGTTGTCCTGATAAAAAACGGGCTCGGGCGTTATAAAAAAAATATAATTACAGGACTGAATCGGAGCCCTTTGTTACCTCTAACGACACCCACGGGGAAGAAATGGGGTGATATTATCCGTACTAATATTATAAATCTGATAGTCTGTGTGTGTATGTATGTTGATTACCTCTTCACGCTCAAACGGCTTGACCGATTTGGATGAAATTTGGAACATAGGTAGAGTATAACCCAGAATAACACATAATAGGCCACTTTTTACCGCGGTAAAAAAACTATTACCACGGGAAAACAGTGGCAACGGGTGAAACCGCTGGGCGGAAAGCTGGTATAATATACATGTATCACACTGTGGTTTCACACAATTAAAACATTTAAAGAATACTATCTTTCACTATAGTAAATTGCAAGACTATGTATGTGTAAGTAGGTATATTTACAAATATAAGTATAAGTATTTATATTTTTAATTTTATGTTTATTTAGGTATATTTAATGTATTCGTGTGTAGGTTTATTTTATCTTATTATATTCTATTGTGCACGCCCAATCCGCCTGTCTTATAAAGTCTAACTTTGCGTAGGTCAGCTGGAAGAAATTTGTTAGTAGAAATAAGCTGTCTTGTTGTGTCGTTATTCTTTGTATGTGTGTCTCTTGTAATGTTTTTGTTTACAATAAACGGTAAATAAAACTAGCATTGTTAAAGAATGAAATTACCGATCACTTTCCATGACTCCATCATCTAAACATGAGTTGATCCCATCATCAATGTCTTCTCTTTTTATTTTATTATCTTCATTCTGAGCTTCCACTTCTATTTTTATTGCCTCTACTGGCAATTGAATATATTCCTGGGTAGCTAATTAAAAAAATACAAAAAATGTTTAAATTACCACCATTCTAAACATAATATTTTCTTATGCAAACTCAAGAAAATTATTATTTATACATTAACAGCGGGACCGACAGCTTAACGTGCCTTCCAAAGCACGTAACCATCTTTCTTTTAGGACAATCAGGTGGTTAAGCCTGCAATGTCCTAAACTGCATTAAGACGTCATATTTCCATACAAAATATCATTTAAAAGTACCTCATTTGACTAGTAGAACATACCATGTTTTTCAACTGTTTCCTCTTCCTCATTTTCTGACGGAACTTCCTCTTTCAACGGAACTTCTAATTCTTTTTCTCCTTCTGTTTCATCTGCTTTCTCTTTTTTTTCTTCTTTCAGTGCATGTGATAATGATAATACTGTTTCATTTATGTTTGAGTTGGTTATCTAAAAAATAACGTGCTATTAATATTTATTATATATTTATTACATATAATATTTAATTCACTGCAAATATTTTTACAGTGAGTTCTACTCGTAAAACTGATAAATTTTCGTCGTCGTCACTAGCAATGGCGAAAGTCGCAGGTTAAAATGCTGCCCGCGCTTGAAAATTTTGCAAGTTTTCAAAACAAGAAAATTATCGAACATGATGAACATTAATGACAGCTGATAGGCGGACAGGGGGGCGTATGTGATCTGTCGACCTCCGCAAAGAAGTTAGCAGCCGAAATGTAGAGGGATAAACTCTCTACCAAATAATTAACAAGTAAGTCACATAAACCAACATCTAGATTTAGGAGTTTGCTTATTGAGAAATTACGAGAACTAAAAGATAAAATTTTATGTTTAATGCATAATGAATTACTTTTATTTTCTAAACAATAATAATAATATAACATGTCATTTCGATTGCTTGCACTTTTACAATATTTTTTCTTTAATACGTGAATAGCCTCGGCCGCGGCATGCGGTCTGTGTGGACGTGCCACGGGCGAGGCAGCCGCACGCTCACGCTCAGGCGAGCGCGCGCGCGTCCGAGCCAAACGGTGCCGGTAAAACGATTTGCTTAAAGGCGCCTCAGTCGTATGCCACGCGCGGTGTGGACGGCAATTTTTGATGTTTTCCGTGCGCGCTCAATTCGTTTGTTTACCAATATGAACAAAAGTGACTGTCGGCGTTTGATAAGTTTACACGGGAGTAAATATTGGCTGTGGGATGCGAGAAATCCTAATTACACAAATAGGGGTTAAGGGAGGATTCCTGGCTGCACATCAGTCGGGAAATCTAACTTGAATGAATGAATATTAAGACTACTTTAAAAAGAAAATTGAATCTTTATTGGGCTCTTACAGAAGCGAAAAATCAAGTCCCTCATTACAGGTTCAGTTAAGAATGCCTTTTTATTTTACAAACTTTTGCATTTTGTTTACTTTTGAGGTAAAATTTTAAAATTTAATCTTAAGCTGCCACAGCTGTGCGTTGCGTACGTACGGCGCCATTTTGTTTTAGCTGTCAACTGACCGAGCATATTGGCTCGCGCTGTTCGGCCGAGGCTGCCTCGCTCTGTCATTTGATCCAAACGAATTGCCTCACCCGCACATGAGCGAACTGCCACGCGAGGCGGGCCGCGGCCGAGGCTGCTCGGCCTGTGTGGATCCGCCTAATAACGCCGTTCGCTGTGCACTGACATTTTATTATTTATTGAATACTAACATGTTGTTCCAAATAAATAAAATTAAAAACTTACTTCAGGCAGACATTGATTGTCAAAATCATTGGGTGTGAAAGCCACAGGTTCAGTGTTTAATGGGTCTGTATCTATGTTCATTGATGGAGGCTGGAAATTATTAAAAGAATTAAAATATGGAATTCTATGAAAAAATCCAAAAATATGGTAGAGCAATAAAAATCAAATTTAATGATTTATGCTAAGTTTTGGTGACAAAAAATACATATATATTAGAGAACTTAGTGGAAACTTTGCTGGCAAATGTATTATTAAGTTTTTATACTTATTGTAAGTATATTAATAATAAAGTTTGTTTCTCTATCATAAAGAAAATTAACAAATCAAAAGTGCTAAAAGTAGCCACTTTGAAGTGATGAGGGCAGCACATAGCACATGGGAGTGTCTTAATATCATGTCCTTCTTAAAAATACATAAGCCTTTATTGCTGATGTAGTAGTTAGATTTAACTTGATTTTGGGGTGGTATGGGATCTACCTCCTAGCGGTCCACCCCGGGCAACGGCAACACAGGCTTGCCTGTGGATAAGTCCGGCTGAACGATCCCACGTGCGCGGTGGAAGGCTCCGTAAGGGGCCGCCTGGCTCGCAACCACCATCCCACCGAAGTCTGGCGCCAAGTAGCTTGCTGCGTTCCGTCAGTGTGTGGGAGTGCCAGTGCCTTAACAGGCTTCTTCTGGGTGAGCTCTCTCCATCTTAGACTCTGTCTCTGTCCTGTGACCTAGACTAGAGTCAAGAGCAAACCCATCATTAATAAAAAAAAAAAAAAATGATTACATTTAAATTGCACATCAGTCTGTTCCATCAGCATGTCCTGATGACACATAGGCCTCCTCTAATGTCTTCCATTTATCACTGTCCCTGGCTGTTCTAAATTAATCTCTAATCTAATTTTAAACAATTTTGACACAGTTTACAAACAAAAGTGTTCCAGTATCTGTCCTCCTTACCACATTCCAAATGGTCATAAGAAAAGTGAACTTGTTAACAGCACTCAATCGAAACTTCGCCACATATCCCATACCAGACTGGCAACTCAGACACAGTCTTGCCAGCTTATTTCTTCGTATGTCTGGAAATTGCTGAAATTTATTGTAAAATGGGCATCACTTTTCTGCATTGTATTGTTTTTCGTGTGTATGTTGTAAGGAATAAAGTGTACATCTATCTATTGTCAGTGTATACTTTGAATAAATACAAATACCTCCATAAAAGTAAGTAAAAAAAAATCAGACTCATCTCCCGGACCAGATAACATACCTGCTAGATTTCTACAAAAATGTGATCTTGCCAATACATTAGCAACAATAATGCAGAGATCCTACGACAATGGTTTATTGCCGTCACAATGGAAAACTGCAACAGTAACTCCAATATTTAAAAAAGGTAGCAAACTGGTCCCAGCCAACTATAGGCCTATAAGCCTGACAAGTGTGATCTGCAAGGTTATGGAAAAGATAGTAGTTAAGCATATCCGGCAATTTATCTCAAGACACAAAATAATTGGAAATCAGCAACATGGATTTTGCCCTCATAGATCAACGGTATCAAACCTACTGTCATGCCTATCATCATGGACTCACAGTTTCAACACGAGAGAGCCAGTTGATGTTATTTATTTAGACTACGAGAAAGCCTTTGATAAAGTCCCTATTACAAGACTTCTACAAAAACTGGATTGTATCGGCATAAGAGGTAAATTACTCAAATGGATCGAGGCCTTTCTGCGTGACAGAAGCTTTCGAGTTAGAATCGGTGAAGTTTTATCTGAGCAGCATGCCATCCAAAGTGGGGTACCACAAGGCTCAGTTTTAGGCCCAGTTCTATACATCATCTTCACTTTTGACCTGCCACGTGGCCTCCAATGCGACGTTAGTATATTCGCCGACGATACTAAAATTTTCGCAAACCCTCTGGTCGACTACGATAAAATTCAAAAAGATTTGGACGCAGTTGCTAACTGGTCTAAAGAATGGTTGATTAACCTAAACGCAGCAAAATGCACTGTCTTGCATATTGGAAGCCGAAATCCTCACTTGACCTACAAGTTAGGTGGCACTGATTTAAAGGAAACGAAAACTCAAGTAGACCTAGGCGTCATCATCTCTGAGAACCTGAAATGGGAACATCATGTGGCATCGATATCCAAGAAAGCCAAAAGTCTAATCTACCTAATCAGAAAAGCATTTGGTATCCTGACTCCAGAGATGATGATCAAAATACATAAAACCTATGTAAGACCCATACTGGAATACGCCTTTCAAATCTGGAACCCATATTTTATCAAGGATATTGACCTGCTTGAGAAAGTCCAACGTAGCTTTACTAAAGTACCACGGCAACTTAAAAACCGAACTTATGATGACAGACTACAGCTACTGAAACTAACTTCCCTCAAAGAGCGAAGGGAACGTGGAGACTTGATCGAGACATTCAAAATTCTAAATGGTCACTATGATCTGGATAATTTTGAAGAAATATTCGAATATGACAAGAACACTCGACTGCGTGGCCATCATCTCAAATTAAAGGCGCAAAGATCTCACAACAACCCGCACAAACACTTTCTGACTAACCGAGTGGTCAAACCGTGGAATGACCTGCCTCACAGTGTAGTTTCGGCAACTAGCATAAATGCATTTAAAAACAAACTAGACGAACATCAAAAACAGTGTCGTGGCAAATCAAAAATTTAACATAAATAACTAAAGTGAACTATAAGTGCTATATAGTGACGAACTTGAACAGTGAATAATAGGATGCAGGCATTATCAGTTGTTTCAACTGCCTGCCTGTTCAAATAAATAATAATAAAAAAATAAATACAAATACAAATCATATTTTCCATTAAAAATACATACAGAAATAAAAATAACAATATAAAGACAACATTCCAATATTAAACTTAGGTAGACAAAAGTATGTACAGCATGGAAAAAAGGTATTACCCTTAGTCAATTAAAATTTGTAATACCATATAATCTAATATTATTGTTAATCTATAAGCTACTAAAATCTAAAGTAAGTTATGTGCTGGCCCTAAACATTGGTCAGACATTCAAGTACTTTTCTTTCTCTCGTATGCGACATTGAATCGACGAATGACCCGATGAGCAGTCGAGTTTAGAGTGGACATAATAAAATACATATGTACCTATTGTAAAAGACTGATTAATAAGGAATAAGCGAAAAACTATGCAAGTATAGCGACAAATGGAAAGACGAAGTCACTGCCGACCCCTACGGATTAGAGGAGTGATTAATGTATGTATTTTAATAGAAATACTTACTTTACTAACAGGGTGAAGTAAGATATCAAACGTTTCCCATTCTAGCTCGCCCAAATCTACGAGGTTTCTAGTAGCTAAGCAAGTAATGCATGTGCCTGTCATTTTTTAACAAGTGTAATCACTCTGTAACATTTGTAATTCTCTAAAATGCAGTCAATGTTTTATTTGCATCTCGCTGATCGATATTAACATCTCATCAAACCAAAACTTCACCGTGACTTTGACAGATCAAGTAAACAAAATCATAGTTACGTTTTCATTTTTGTAATCGATCGATTGCACATTTCCGGTCAATCAAAGTCACCGCCCTTGGTGTGGTTGGGCCCTTAGCCTTCGTTTTGCTACTTGATAATAGATGGCGTTATGCTAGAATTTGCAACATTTATCTAGCGACATTTCTCCACAAATCTATGGAGACTTTCTTTTTTACTAAGCGGCAACACAGTTCATGTTTTAAAAAAAAGCTTGTGTTGAAATGAAAAAGAAAACAGTATTTAATTTTTAATAAAAATAGTGAGAAATATTGATACGACCCTTATAAATCGGTGATTCTTCAGACTTCCAGATTCCCTTTAATAAAAAGCTCCTTTAAAGCTCGGAAAACTTCATAAAATGAGTTACAGTTTCAGTAATAGTGAAATGTTTAATAACCAGCCGCCTCAGCGTAAGCCTGACCTTCTCGTGTGTCGTGGCTGCTTGTCTACAGCAGCTCCGCTCTACAAGATGAGCAGGGATGTAGCAGCCACCTTTGCGGACTTAATACGAAAAACAGTGAGTATCATACCTCTCCTTTTTTTTCAGTTTGTTCGCAAGGAACAGGCCAATATCATAAAAAGCTTTTTTTTTATATTTCGACCTATGTACCATGGGGAAAGTTGTTCAGTTTCATGAGGACCTTGGCCTGTTTTTGGCTTGTTATACCCTTTTGTTCCTCCTTGTTTGACTGGGCCGATGGCATAGCGGATAGTACCCCTGCCTTTTACGCCGAGGGTCGTGGGTTCGATCCCCACAAGACACAAATATTTGTTAAGTCATTTGTGTTTAGTCTGGGTGTTTCTATGTATAATATGTATTTATTCACAAAAAAAAAGTATATAGGTATTAATATCAGTTATCTAGTTCCCATAGCACAAGCTTTGCTTAGTATGGGGCTAGTTGGCGCTGTGTGAATTATCCAGGATATTTATTAATTTATTTGTGTTAACCTTCCTCTTGAATCACTCCATTAAAAAACATATCATAATCAGTGTATGGATTAGAAAGAGTTATTGTTGTTCATGACAGAGAAATCCAATGTGATGCTGGCTGAGAAAGCATCACCCCAATTCAACATATAGGTGTTGTAAAAAGCGACTAAGGGATAATCATCCTGAGAATGGGCAGCAGCGTTCCCTGTGAGTGCAACATCTTGTACTGCGCTCGCCAATCCGGCTGCCACATGTGGTGAGTATGGCAATACCCCCCAATAGGAGGAGGCCCATGTCCTGCAGTGAACTGTTGCGGATGTTAATGCTATGACAGAGAAACACACAAAGCAAATTAATTTCGTGTATTAATGCTTCTCAATTATTTATTTGAGTTTCATATGACCACAGAGTACTGAAACCTTATGGGCCATGAGTTTATTGTTTATTAAAATTACATTTGCAAGTTTACAGTTAAAAACCAAAGTGCTTACACTGCTAGTTGTTACTAAAATTAAAAATTTAGAATAAAAATCCTGTTAATAGGTGATTATAGATGACATGGGAGGTCCAGCTTGATTTTATTTTAGAAATAGTTTTAGGGTCACTAGAAGATAAACATACTAAAAGTACTCGAGCAAAGGACTTTGGCTCTTGAGATATTACTCCTCAAAGGCTAAAAACCCCGTTTTTTTGAAGTTATTTGCTCAAAATGAAAGAAAGAAAACACATTTATTGGCATCTTGGATTTTGGCTTGAGTTCTTTGGTCTGTGCATATTGACATGCAAATTTTCCAAATTTCTCTTTACAATGGCTGATCAATTAAATACAGTTAATTTCATTTCAGGAGGAACTATCGGTGGCAACGTTGAACATAATCTGCCCTTGGTGCCTTAATTACGTTAAGAAGTTCTCCCGTTTCAAGAAACAGTGCAACCAAGCAGAGGTTGCCTTGCAGAAATGTCTTTGGAATAATTTGGTATGATTTGTTTGAGTTTTTTTACATACATAGGTATATCGCGCCTTTATCAAAGACAGTAAAATGCATCTAAAAAACATTTGAGGGTCATTCAGAAAAATTCAGTGTTGCTATAGTGACAGGTTGTCACCCCATTGTCAGGTTTGGCTCTGCTATCTATAGTTTGGGTGTATTATGTTCTCACTCATAAAATGTTTTATTTTACAATTATTATGTTTATTCATAAAAAAAATACATGGTCATTTAATTAGTAAGCAAGTCATTTTAAATTGTAAAAAATAATAATTTTGTATCATTTCTTTTCAGAACCCAGATAAAATTAAATGTATAGACGAATCCCGTATCAAAATGTTGAATAGATGTCAGATTGAGCTTACTGAGTACACGTCGCCGCCGAAATATCGTAAACTACAAAAGAAAAAGCAAATACAAATAGACATCCCAGGGTTTGATCTACCAAATGTTTGCTCAAACTGTAAACAGGTTGACTTCCCGCAACATGGCAACCAACCTCAATATAATCCGTGCAACACGGTTGGACTTCACAATAACCCCACCAGTGGTGATGCCATTAACACAAATGGCATACAATTTCAGCGAATCTTACCTAACCCCTTCCTTACAGTACCTGTTCCTTTCGATAACAGTACTGTCAAACGTAGAAGTAAGGTTTGTGACGATGTGTTACACAAACATGTCAATAAAAACACACAACTGAATACAACTGTCAAAAACTATGCAACTAATACAGTGCTAACAGAAAACAGTATTGTTCTAATGCCTCTCCTCAGTATACTACCCAATCAGGTTCCTAATACCATAAATAGTCGGGCACCTGATACAAACCTTGTAACTTATAAACACCCTGATCCAAAAACTGTTCATCATGAAGAGCAAATCACCCAAGCAATTGAGTATCAGTATCAACAACCAATTATTATAAATGATTCAGTAGTAATGAACTTTTTATATGGTGGTAATGAATCTAAACAGCTAAACAATGAATTCAATAAAAATCATAGAAAAAGTTTTCATGATCAGGAAGCTGAAATTCGTCTAGTTACTGAACTTGAGCCAAATAAAGACACAAAGAATGATGATACATCAGAAATAAAAGAACATTTGGAAATGGAAGATCACATAAAGGAAGAGAATTCAATACACACTATAGATGATGTGGAAACTTTTATAGAATTAAACAAGGAAATTATAAACACCCAAAACGATGTTGCAAATGAATGGGATACCAAAGATAACATAGTAAAAGAAGAAAATTTAATACATATAATAGATGATGATGAAACTGTGCAACCAAATGATGAATGGTATAAAAATACTGCAGAAAATGTGATAAGTCATAATGCTACTTTACCAGAATCTATTGAATTAAATGATTCATCAATTTCATCATCATACTCCAAATTTTCAAATTGCTCCAACGATTTTGTTGACAAAATAGAGGTTCAAGAAGTGTCTCCTGATCAGATTGATCTGACATTTGATGATGATGACTGTCATAAAGAGGATAATGCTGCAGATGTAACAAAACATCCAAATTCAGATATAACCAGTACTAAATATGACAAAAGTGTAACTCCAGTATCTTCAAAAGTAACTGAAACACTAGTGGAACAAAATGTAGTGATTGTAACTGAAGCGAACAATGAAGTAAACACTAATGAAATATTCGACATTTGCGACAAAAACAACTCTCAAAGTAATAAAAATAATACAGGTAAGAAAACATTTTGTACATACACACATATCACGCCATTATCTCTTACGGGGTAGGCAGTGCGTTAACGGCCGTAAAATACGGTCGCTATCGCCACGTCTGACGAATATTTGAGGGCCGTTTCAGAAAAATTGTGTATCATTCATTATAGTGACAGGTTGTGATCCTGTCGCCTAAAATTGCAATACACACCCTCGAGTCTCTTAGTCGCCTCTTACGACACCCGCAGGAAAGAAATGGGGTGATGCTATTCTTATTCGGCATCACTCGGCAGTGTTTTTATGAATTATAATTTTACCTTGAGGAAAGTTGTTCCTTATTACCAGCCCGTCTTGAGTTTTCGCTATTGGTCACTTGTAAAATTTCACCCTTTATAAAAACATATATATTTTCAGGTTTACAAAATAGAAGAGAAATACAGACCTCAAGTAACAGTGAAGATGAAGATTTACCAGACTGTTTGTTCGGTCTGAACAGCGACATCTATAAAAAAGACACCAAACGAGCATTCTCTAAAAATGAAACGAGTTCAGTTTTACAGACAAAACAGACCAAAATCAATTCTGTCGATGACAAAATAACTCGGCACGCCACATTAAAACCCTTAGACAATAAAATAGGTACTAAAAAGGATTTGAAAAGACACCCTTTGATCCTTAGAAGAGATTTGAAAAGACGTGCCGAATATCAAAAAGTGAGACAGGCATTTGAAGCCAAAAAACCTTTGTTCCCGCTGTCCACCGGTGGACAACGTAAATAGTAGGCCACAGCCCACAGTCTACAGCGCGCTATGGCGACTGATTATTTTAGAGCCAACGCTGTGTCAAGCGGGCACATGCGCGCTAGATTTGGCAACATACAAGGGCAGCGCTGTGTGACGCGGTCCGCCAACTCGCGGCGCCGGTTCGGGTAGTACAACCCGTACAAACACGATGACATTTTGCCGTATTACTACTTGACATAGCGTAAGCCGGACGCTGCCTTGAGCAGGCTGCACGCGCGGTTTGACATTAAAAACCGTCCGAATTTAGAAGGGCATCGTGCCTAAAGTACCGCCGTTCCAATAAGTCGTATTTGACAGCTGTCAGATTCGCGATAATACTATGGCAGAGGGTCCATTTTCCTTTGTTGACATCTCTTTTAGTATGGAGATGACAGGTGTCAAATACGACTTATTAGAACGGCGCTACTGTAAGATAGGTGTAATTCGGCAAGATGTAGTCATGTTCGTACGGGTTGTACTATCCGTGCCCGCGCCGTGGGTTCGCCAACACGCGTCACACAGCGCTGCTCTTGTATTTTGCCTAATCTAGCACGCGCGCGAGCCCGCTCAACACAGCGTTGGCACTTACGTTTTGATGTAAATCACATCATATAAAAGAGAGGTTGTCAATTTTATGAAATAATAAACATTTTACATATTTTTCCTGGTTTTTATTCATCTTGCTGAATCTATAATATTTACTTACCTTTTTTTTAGAAATGTGTGTCACCTTGAAATGAACATTGAGGAAAGCGATTAAAAACTTTCCATAGCTTCTGATTATACCTAATAGTTGATTTTTTAATAAATCCGTCCTATCCTACCTATCTGGGCCCTATGTTAAGAAACCACAGGCTACAAGTCTACAGGTGAAATTCTTAGTTCATTGCGTAGCCGGTTAATATTCCTGGTATCGTAATTGCTGATCGACTACGCAGTTACAAATTGAATTTTACCTGTAAAATTTAGTTTCATATTATTTTTATTAACCATTTATTGCACACAAGAAACATTACAAGAGACATAATGTATACAAAGAATGACGACACAACAGGACAACTTATTATGTGTGTGTATGTATGTATGTTTGTTACCTCTTCACGCTCAAATGGATTGACCGATTTGGATGAAATTTGGAACACAGGTAGAGTATAACCTGAAATAACACATAGGGCACTTTTTACCGCGGGAAAATGAGTGGCAGCGGGTAAATCGCTGGGCGGAAATCTAGTATAGGGTAGGGTAGGAAACAGTGACTCAGGCGGGTACTCTGACTCACGGCTGTATCTCCCTAATGGACAAAAGTATCTACCTGTCTTCCTCACTCATTGGTAGTTCGCGACAGCCGAACGCGCATAAACCAGTCACCCGCCTGCTCCGGCACCGTTTAGTAGTGAAAAAAGTGTGTGATAGCTATTGTGCCCTCAAAACAAAATTACGAGGTAAGTTACACTTCGTTTTATTCATTGATAATTAAAGATTCGTACAATTGTCATTGTTTTGTTGGATAGTGGTGTTAATATGCTAGGCAATGCGATAGATTTGCTGGCCGTACGGGAAGAATTGAAAGATGTGTCACCTATTAAATTCAAAATGGCGACGTAGCCTCACTGACTCAATTTTAGGAAGTACACAATGACTCGCGAGTCAGTGTGTACTTTTGTGAGTCAGTGTTAACTTTATATGGTTAATACAATTAAATAGAAAAATATAGTTATACGAAGTATATGTTAATTACATACTATGCGTAGGATATCAGAACGGGAAATAAATCTTTTTTAACACATTTGTGACCCAAAAATGCTTACTTATTCTTTGTTTTACTATCATGTTTCAATATCGCTAGAATAAAAAATATAGGTATGGCCATGACCATATGTTCAGAGGGTATCTTTAAAGTCATTCCAAGACAAAAGTTTTCAATTCTAACAGATTATGTGGAAGCTTGAATTCTTAAAAAGTGTTATTAGTGTTATTAAAACGATTGATTTCACGAATTGTTTGTGATAGCCAATTTATAATATCTAAATCATTTACTTTTATTTTTATTTTATTTTAGAATGCCGCGTCGCAAAAGCGACACCGGGCGGAAAGTTGGAAACCACACTGAGGATGTCAAACTAGCGTGCTGTCGAGATAGCGTTTGTCAAAATCTGTCGAAATACTGTGTGTCGTGATTATGTGCTGTCAATCTACCGTCATCTACTCCTATTTTGAGAACAAAAACAATCAGGACCTTTTTTTTTCAACATAATAAATAAATGATTAGATACAAAAACATGTGATTAATGTACCTAAGGCATAAGTTGTGATAATAAACATCATTTGACTGATGAAAATTGTTGTTTTATTATAATGTTTTATTAACGAGCCAGTGTGTACTACTGAAATGAAATAAGACTGGTACTGGTACACACTGGCTCATGTCATTGTTGAGCCAGTGTGTACTGCAAAAAATGTTAGAGTCATTGTGTACTACTGGGTTGAGTCATAGTAGTCTGGTACCGGTACAGAGTGGCTCATTTCCCATTTTTTTAAAAACCGTGCCTGAAAACTTTACTGCAGTGTAAATCAAACAAGTGACAATATGAGGAGAAAGGCAAATAATCAATGCATATAAGGTATAAATTTCAGTTTGATACTTTAACGTTATCTATAAAATTTTACTCTCCGAAAAAATCCGAGTCACTGTTGCCGCCCTGACCCTACATATACGAGTTTTTGTTAATATCGGGCACTGATAATTTTATGGGTGAACGTATAATGAGCTAAACATTTTTCCTTTTCAAATATCAGATGAGTTGTGCTGCCATTATAAGATGTTACTAGTAGTTTAGGAGACGTATGAACTTATTATAGAACTTGTTGGGCTTGACAAGATTTCCTTAAACCCCGTGACTTAAATTCGAAACAAATGTCGTTTACTTGTGGTGCTGGCGTAAAGTTACATGCCATGTGATTAACCTGGCCAGCCCCGAGGCACTGACTATATTTTTTGCCGTGTGATGCCGGCTTAGAATAGCATCACCCCAACTCTACCCCTGGGTGTCGTAAAAATCGGCTAAGGGATAATTATCCAGCTGTAGAAACGTCCAACAAAATATCAACCAATCAAATATATCTGAAAAGGAAATAATTAGGAAAAGTTGTTCAGTTTTAAAAGTAGAACTCACCCTAAAAATATTTGCACTGAATTTATTAGGAGATATATTTAAATATGTCGTAGTTTTGATTTCTATAATGGTATTATAATGAAACAACAATTGCACAATACTAGTTTTCTTAATTTATTGCATAAAATGTATAACCAGATACAAAATAATAGGTATACTTAGAATACTATTATGTTAAGTGATTAATACAAAAACTTGATTTATACTTATTTAATTAACTTCTATATTTAGTATTATTATATTACATAGAGTATATTTACCTAATTTGTGACGTAATTAACAAATAAATAAATTATATTGTAAAGAAAATCAGCTACCTAATTAGATTGACTAACATTATAATACTTATTTACAAAGTTTTTCTTATAAGTAAAGTCTCCGTTGTTCGGTGATAGAGTAGCAAAATTTCATAGCAGTATAATGTTATATTTATCATCAGATGGTGGTTGCGTAAAGTTACATGCCGTGTGATTAACCTGGCCAGCCTGGTCGCCCGTGGCAATGTTATCTTGTTTTGACCTACCCAGTGAACGATTTTTCTTCATGTTTTATATTCTTATCATAACATCGTGCATCGCATTCTGTTAATAAACCATCTCTAACATAGTCACAAGGGCTACTTATTCGTAGCTATACAGGGTGTAAGGGACGGTGTACCGCAAACTTTGCAGGCATGATCAGACCATGAAACTGAACAACTTTTTATTATGGAGCCTATGTTGGGAAAAAGATATATTTTTTTCGAGTTTCAATATAAATTCAGTCAGCTGATCGGGAATTTTGTATGGGTGGTCGAAAAAAAATTCTCGTTTACCAACATACCTTCCATAGAAAAAGTTGTTCAGTTTCATGGCCTGACCATGCCTGCAAAGTTTTCGGTACACCGTCCCTTACACCCCGTATGTATGTATGTAACCTGCTGTAGCGGCCACCCTGTACCCGATATTATCAAACTACAGGCTACAATTTTACAGGTGAAATTCGATATTCATTGCGTAATCGGTTAGCCATTATGATACCAGGCATATGAACCGGCTACGCAATGTACTAAGAATTTCACCTGTAGACTTGTAGCCTTGTAGCTTGTAGTTTCATAACATAGGCACCTGGTCGCCCGTGGCCTTTTGGACTTTTTGATCTTCCTAGTAAACGATTTTTCTTCATGGTTTATATTCTTATCATAATATCGTGCATCGCATTCTGTAAATAAACCATCTCTAACATAGTTACATGGGCTACTTATTCATAGCTATACAGGGTGTAAGGGACGGTGTACCGCAAACTTTGCAAGCATGATCAGACCATTAAACTGAACAACTTTTACTATGGAGCCTATGTTGGGAAACGATATATTTTTTTCCAATTTCCATAGAAAGTCAGTCAGCTGATCGGGAATTTTCGAAGTCTAAAAAAACCTGTTTACCAACATACCTTCCATAGAAAAATTTGTTCAGTATCATGGCCTGATCATGCCTGCAAAGTTTTCGGTACACCGTCCCTTACACCCCGTATATCCCGTGGGCGTCGTAAGAGGCGACTAAGAGACTCGAGGGTGTGTATTGCAATTTTAGGCGATGGGTTGTGATGCCGACTTAGAATAGCGTATGTATGTAATGTATTTATGTAACCACAATGTAACCTACTATGAACCTAATCAACTGAGCCCTATATCAGAATCGAACCTACACCCCCCGGGCTGCCCTCAGGTGTCGCGCCGCATGCGTTTCCGCGGCGGCAGGCACTCGTGCACGGTGCGCGTGTGCTCCGCCAGCGACGTGTTGTACTTGAACTGCTTCTGACAGATGTCACACGCGAACGGCTTCTCGTTCGTGTGCGTCTAGGTATAAAAAAAAACAAGGGTAAGTATTTGACATCAATTGGATTGTGAAAATTGTACATGTATGTATAGGCGTCAAGCCAATATGATTATGTAAATTGTACATGTATGTATAGGCGTCAAGCCAATATGATTATGTAAATTGTACATGTATGTATAGGCGTCAAGCCAATATGATTATGTAAATTTTACATGTATGTATAGGCGTCAAGCCAATATGATTATGTAAATTTTACATGTATGTATAGGCGTCAAGCCAATATGATTATGTAAATTTTACATGTATGTATAGGCGTCAAGCCAATATGATTATGTAAATTTTACATGTATGTATAGGCGTAAAACTAATTTGATTGTGAAAATTGTACATGTATGTATAGGAGTCAAGCCAATATGATTGTGAAAATTGTACATGTATTTGACGCCAATTTGATTGTGAAAATTTTACATGTATTTGACGCTAATTTAATTGTGAAAATTGTACATGTATGTATAGGCGTCAAACCAATATAATTGTGAAAATTGTACATGTATTTGACACTAATTTGATTGTGAAACTGTACATGTATGTATAGGCGTCAAGCCAACATGATTGTGAAAATTGTACATGTATTTGACACTAATTTGATTGTGAAACTGTACATGTATGTATAGGCGTCAACAGGGGCGTGCAGTCCATATAGGCACAAAAGCACTGCCTACCCTGATATTTTGATCCACACAAAATTATAAATATTTAATAAAATTATTATTTGAAGAAATATACCCATTCGTAAAAAGGAACGTCATTTTAAAAACTTTCGCGCCCCTAGTGAACTCGAACATTACCATTGTCAATCGAGCCTCGGCGCCTCGACCGCTGCCTGCTTTTATGAATGAAATGGACTATTACTACGTGTTCAAACCGGTTCAAACTAGTAGCGCTAACAGAGCCAAACAGACCTCCAAAGGTGCTGCTTATTAAAAAAAAAAACGACTGCATACACACGGCGAGTTCCTATACTGCATAACAGTGTTTTGCACAGCAAAATCATGGCCGACACAGCTACGCATGTCCCAAGCCTGCACGACAGTGGCAATTGTGGCTTGATCGCTCGCTTTATTCGCTCCAGGGGGTCACAACTCTAACCTAACCTACTGTATTGAATCTGTGTCAAAAATGTTTAGTTTTAATGGGCTTCGCCCCCTAAAGCCCCTTGAAGACGATCCTATGACTGTGTCACGTTGTCCGGCGCAATCGTGTTGTGCATAATCAACGTCGTGCAGTGATGGTTGGTCAAAAATCTAGTAACAAAACGCAAAAACTGTAGAAAAAAGCGCGCGGGTTGAGGTGTGAGGGAGGGGCGGTGCGTATAATCCGACCAATTTGTGACACCTTTCTTTTGAACTATTTGCATAATAATGAGGTGCAATTTTGCTTGATAGTATTTTACTTTAGAAGACATTGCAAATTCCTCCATTGTTGTTTACCCGTGTTGTTTATTTAAGGTTAGGTTTTTCAAGTAAAGCTTTAAAGTTTAATAGTGAAAATGTTGTTCGGTTGGTCTTCTATGATAGAAAAGAATGAAAAATTACAGAACTTCTGTCATACTTTCTAATGTGCGCGATAAACAAGTGTAATAAGATTTGTGTTGTGTGTTTACAAAAGTTAAAGTACTGTTTTCAATACCTAAGTTGATATTATGTGTGATAAAATGCAGATCAACAATTGGAAATTACGCAAATAAAAGGTAACAATAGGTCCTACTTGAAAATTTAATTTTGTCAGATTGTTGTGTGCAAACATTGAAAGAGATGAACAATCATCTTCGTGAATCGCACGCATTGGACCACCACCGGACAATACTGCGGTTCTTTACATCTTTGGTGACAGCCCCCGCACACATGGCATCTTGTGACAGCCGCAATTTGATGCGGTAACGTGTACTAATGATACCTATCCAAATTTTGTATGGGGTCTCGTAAACTATTTTCCCCTGAAAACCGGATAAGACAAAACACTGAAAAAGATGAGGTTCGTGTGAGAACCGCCTTTTTTTGTACTGCCTACCCAGTCGTGAAACCCTGTGCACGCCACTGGGCGTCAAGCCAACATGATTGTGAAAATTGTACATGTATTTGACACTAATTTGATTGTGAAACTGTACATGTATGTATAGGCGTCAAGCCAACATGATTGTGAAAATTGTACATGTATTCGACAGTAATTTGATTTAGATACTTGTAAAATAAAGGTTCATAACTCATGGGTAATAATATACAAGGAGTAAAAAAAGGTCATATCAATCCGAAATGAGGTAAAGGTACTCATGAAACTGAACAACTTTACCCACGGAACATGGGTCGAATAATATTGGACCTCCCATACAAAGTTGCAGATCAGCTGATTAATTTACTACGGGAGGTACAATTTTATAAATATTTCGTCTCATGTACCGTGGGTAAAGTTGTTCTATTTCAAGTACCTTGCCCTCTTTTTATTTTTATTTATTAAACTTTATGCACAGAAAGTACAAAGGGCGGGCCTAATGCCACGCGGCATTCTCTACCGGCCAACCAAAAGATAAAAAGAAAGAGTCAAAGCGGGTGCCCATACAAAACTAAAAAAAAACTAAATATAATCGTACTTAAAGTTCATAAAATGGAATAAACTAAAATACTATACTTAATAATTTAACATTATAAAATAAAAATACATAAACCTGCATAAAATAAATAAGATATATCAACGACAAGCTAACAGAAATAAAATAGGATGAACGCCATCTAACAAAATTACTAAGAACCAGAGAGACTAGCCATAGCCATAGCCAGATATGGCAACTATATTTTAAGGTGGTGGAGATGTGACTCTTTTCGGCTTGTTATACCCCAAATTTTAATATTTCGCGGTTGTTTACTAGTGTAAACAATTCATAGTTATAATTTAAACGGGTCCTTACCGACAAATTATAATTTTTATGAGTTCGCGATATTTTGACACTTGCAACAGCGGCGAAATATCGGGAACTCAAAAAATAATAATTTGTTATATCCATGTTGTTTCAGTTTGGGAAGGAATCAAAATTTTCTTTTTTTTGTGATGGATGACACGTTATAATCAAGGTAAATGTGTTGTATTGAATCTATTTAAGTTCTTATCAAATTTTAGGGCGAGTGTAGTCGTGAAGCCTCGACAGTGGCGCCACTACACAAAAAAAAAATAACCCTTTATACAAACAATCTATCAGAATGTCCGTTGCTCAAGTTTTTAGTAAAATTTGAACCTACAACCCAATGAAATATTCTCTGTCTGTTCACATCACTTTTTGTCATTGAGTTTGCAGGTTATAATTTTACTTAAAGATAATACAAAAAAAATAAATTTGAGCAACGGACATTCTGATAGATTGTTTGTACTTTGTACAAATACGCTACTTTAAAAAAAGATGTATTTTTTTTTAAGTAGCGTCACTGTCGAGGTCGTTCACGACTACACTCGCCTTAAATTAAATTTCTAGATAAAGTTGTTACCTTCATGTGTGACGTGAGATGTTGTTGTTGTCGGAACGCCTTGAGGCAGCAGCGGCACTGGAACCGGCGCTCGTCCGTGTGGATCGTCATGTGGATCTGACAACGACAATTTTTTTAAATAAATAGAAAGTTACATGAATGCTAACACCCGTTATACAAGAGAGACTACGGTACGGAAATATGCTATTCCGTTCCGATCATCAAGTTTCAGCAGTAACCATTGCAGTATAATAGCAACTAGGTTATATAATGCCGGCTTACAATAGCATCACACCGTTTCTTTTCCGTGGGAGTAGTAAGAGGCGACTTAGGGACTTGAGGGTGTGCATTGCAATTTTAGCCGATGGGCTGATAACCCGTCACTATGGCGATACACAATTTTCCGAATGACCCTCAAATGTTTGTCAGGCGTGGCGTAAATGTCCGTTTTTGCGGCTGCTTACGCTCTGCCTACCCCGCAAGGGATAATAGGCTTGTACAATGGGATTTAAATAGCTGATATTAATACATATATGCTTTTTTTTGTAAATAAATACATATTATACATAGAAACACCCTTAATGCTTACCCTCAGCTGGTATTTATCCTTGAAGGTCTTCTTACAGACGTCGCACACAACCGACCGCACGTCTGAATGCTTCTGCTGGTGATACCGCAACGTCGACTCGTGCTGGAAACACAAATATCGTTTTCAGATGGTGGTGGCGTTCACTTACATGCCGTGTGATTAACCTGGCCAGCCCCGTGGCAGTGCCTTTATTTTTATTTTTTTATCACGCCCGAGAGTTCAGAATAATTTCGGGATTTCTAATAAGGATATTACAAAACTGTTATAAAAAATAAAATTGTGTGATACACATTTATTTTTTTACAATGACGGATCATGACGTCAATTAGTGATAATACTATCCTACATGGAATAAACAATTTCAATTTCAATTACATTTGATTAATTTGTCTTAAGGCGAGTCAATTGCAAATGTTTTTACCCAAAAATTCCCCGACAAAACACAAAAACTTTGCTTTCCATCGGTCGTAGAATACAGAAATGTTTATCGCCGCACCGCAATGTATACGGGGTGTAAGGAAAAGGGACAGCCCTCCGAATATTGATAGGGTGCATTCAGATCATGAAACTAAATAACTTTCCATAAGAAAATATTTTAGGAAACGTCAAAACACCGGCCTTCCCATAATAAATGCAATCTGATCATGATTTTGTATGGGAGGCCGAATATTTTTTGTTGTTTCCTGATATATGTTCCTAGGGGAAAGTTGTCCAGTATCATGGTCTGCATGAACCCTTTCAGTATTCGGAGGGCCGTCCCTTACACTCTTTATAGATATATTCACTTTGTTTGGAAGAAAACTGTCGCAAGAGACAGGTCTTAAAGGTGGTTATAAATCACGTAGAGTTGTAGTAGTTTTACTTCTAGATAGTCGAAAATCTCTTCATGAAGTACGATTTAAAACTATCAAACAGCAGCGACACATGACATTTATTTATGCATGACAATGCACGACACAATAATGCACAACTCAATAATGCCAGACAGAACATTATGTATTTTAATTAATACATTATGCATGACTAAGATGCGACTTACTTTGAACCCGTCCCGCCCGCACACCTCACACATGTATGTAAAGGGTTCTTCATCCTTGCCCCGACGTCGTCTGTACGGCTGGAAAAGAAAAATATTGTCGTTATACAGGGTGTTACGGAAATAACTTCCTTACTTTAAACCGCGGGTTTTAAAGGTGCAACAAAATGTGCTAAACGTGTTTAAATTAATTATATTTTCACCCGTCGAGGGATAAGAAACATTTTTCAAATTATTTGGAGAAAGACGTTCAGTTTGATGCAAGCATGAGGGCAGTTTCAGCCCTCAAAATATTTTATACTAGCTGTTACCTGCGGCGTTGCCCGCATAAAATAAAAACTATCCTATGTGTTAATCCAAGCTACCTTCTATATGTGTGCCAAATTTTATAACAATCGGTTCAGAAGTTTTTGCGAGAAGAAGTATAAAACAAACATACAAACTTTCGCATTTATAATATATTTTACATTAATTGTTTTTGTACCTGTCTGCAGTTCTTAAGGCGCTTGTTCTCGTGTCCGTGTTTGTCCATCATGTGCTGTGTGAGATCCGCTTCCGTGAAACTATCGCCGCATTTCGTACACGGCCTGGGAACAATACATACAGGGTGTTAGGGGCAGCTCTCGGGATACTGATAGGGTGCATTCAGACCATGAAACGGAACAACTTCCCATTAGAAAATATTTCACGAAACATACATACATACACATATCACGCCTATAATCCCTTGCGGGGTAGGCAGAGCGCAAACGGCCGCAAGAAACGGTTATTTACGCCACGTCTGACAAATATTTGGGGGTTATTCGGAAAATTGTGTATCGCCATAGTGACAGGTTGTCAGCCCATCGCCTAAGATTGCAATACACACCCTCGAGTCCCTTAGTCGCCTCTTACGACTCCCACGGGAAAGAAATGGAGTGATGCTATTCTAAGCCTGCATCACACGGCACGAAACATACATTTCATATTGTGGACATATCGATAAAGAATACAACAACACTTATACAGGGTAAAAGGGACAGCCCTCCGAATACTGATAGGGTGCATTGAGACCATGTAACTAAACAACTTCCCACAAGAAAATATTTCAGGAAACGTCAATTTTTTTACTTCCATAGTAAATGCAGGCAGCTGATCGTGATTTTGTGTGAAAGTTCGAATTATTTATTCCTTTCCTGACATATAATAAAATTAAAAAGGGGAAAGAAAAAAAAAATATTAAAATATTTAGTAGGTATTAATATTGTTTTGATTAGTTAAATTTGTAAAATTGATGTCATGTATTTTATGTGTTGCCACTGCTATTTACAGTGTGTTTTTTCAATGTTTTCTCTTAGTGTGCAGGGTTGCCTGGAAGAGATCGCTTAAAGCGATAAGGCCGCCTTTGCTTATATTGTGTTGTTTGTTTTTGTTCTTGTATATGTTATAATTATTAATGTGAGCAATAAAGTGTTTCTGTCTGTCTGTCTGTCTGAAAGCTGTTGCTGAAAGTTTCATTATCTGCATGCACCCTACCAGTATCCAGAGGGCTGTCCCTTACACCCTGTATACCCAAGAGATTTTTTTTACCTAATATGCGGTCCGCATCCGGAAGAAGCTGTCACTTGCGTGTGCCTTAACATGGCGTTGGCGTTGTGGAACGCGACACCGCACGACGAACACTTGAACATCTGAAAAAAATAGATTAAATAAATTGCAATAAAATCTTACGGCGGCGCCGACCGTCCAGTGGCGCCCGCATCTGTTATTTAATGATTACTTAAAATCTAGAACAAACATTAAAAAATCTAAGAGAGAGAGAATCTATACGGTAAGTTTATTTTAAGGTACATCAATAAGCTTTATATTGTTATGTTTGAGTCTTTAAAATCACTAAAACGGAAAACGGTGGCCACCATTTTGTTTTTTTATTTTAAGAATGGACTCTGTAATTTTAGCCCCGGGGCTTTGAACCTACTCCTGGCTAGTTGGTTGGGAGCAGGAGCTCACCCAGAGAAGTTGGTGTGGTTTTTCAAACAATTTGTTCCCAGTCTGGTTAGGACATTGCAGGCTGAACCACCTGATTGTCCGAAAAGAAGGATGGTTGCTGTCTATGATTACGTAGACGGCGGTCGTTACGCAACCATGTCAGAGACCAACTAGTAGTAGGCGGTTGAAAAACTCAGACACCGAGGTTTATCGGGTCGTTGGACGACTCGTTATCCCACACGAAAAGAAGAAGAATCAATCACGTGCCAGTAGTGGCAAAATGGGGAACAAATGAAAGATGTAACACCCTGTATTAACCTCTTTGTGTGCCTTGGTCTTGTGCGTGACGAGCCCCGCCTCTCCGGTGAACTTCATGTGACAGATGTCACACGTCACACTCCCGTGGTGTATCCGCACGTGGTTAGTGCGGGTCGCGTATTTTCTGTAAAAAAACATCATAATATCGGGTGAAATTCAACCAGTGTTTTGAGATTCCATAGTAACCCACACCAGTAATCGGTAATTTTATATGGAAGATCTCAATCTTTTATCAAATTTCGATTTATATTCCTTGGGAAAAGTTCTTCCTTATCAGGAGCCCGATTTGGTTTTCGCTATCGGTCACTAGTAAAATTTCACCCCATATGGTTATAACTAGTGGCCCGCCCAGCGGTTTCACCCCCTGCCAACCGATTTTCCGAAAAAGAACTTTTCCCGACATGAATCATACATAAAAACCTACCCCTTGAACCACTCTATCTACCTAAAAAACCTCATCAAAATCCGTTGCGTATTTTTAAAGATTTGAGCATACAATTACATAGGGACACGGGAAGCGACTTTATTTTATACTAGCTTTCCCGCTGCCACTCATTTTCCCGTGGTAATAGTTGTTTTTCTGTGGTATTGGCCTATGTGTTACTCCTGGTTATACTCTACCTGTGTTCCAAGTTTCATCCAATTCGGTCAAGCCGTTTGAGCGTGAAGAGGTAACAAACACACACAAAAACTCTCAGATTTATAATATTAGTATTGACTCACTCGAACGTCTTCCCGCAGTGTTCGCACGGGTAACTCACTCCGGAATGGAACCTGTGATGATCCCGCGCGTCTGTGCTGAAATAATACACACCACGATAATAGGCGTGAAACATGTATGTTAAACTTACATGTTATTAACATACATACATACACATATCACGTCTATTATCCCTTGCGTGGAAGGCAGAGCGCAAAAACGGAAATTTACGCCACGTCTGACATATTTGAGGGTCATTCGGAAAATTGTGTATCGCCATAGTGACAGGTTGTCAGCCCATCGCCTCAAATTGCAATACACGCCCTCAAGTCCCTTAGTCGCCTCTTACGACTCCCACGGGAAAGAAATGGGGTGATTACACACGGCACATGTTATGATTCTGTGTTGTTATTAACTAATAAAACACTTTTTCACTAGTTCCACTAATTAATAAACTGCCTGATGATGATGTTCGAAACCGGTCGTATTTAGTTTAATATCAAATTAAACAAATATATGGGGTGTAAGGGACAGCCTTCCGAATACTCATAAGGTGCAAACAGACCATGAAACTGAACAACTTTCCCCTAGGAACATATGTCAGTATTCGGAAGGATGTCCCTTACACCCGATTCATTATTCGAACAGATAAGGCAGCCCGCTCAGAGGAGGACGGGGGAGGGGCGCAGCCCCCCCTAAAAAGGGGTGTATGAATTTTTTTTACCGCATTGAAAAAAATACTTTTTGACACAAATTCAACACAGCAGGTTAGGTTAGAGTTGTGACCCCCTGGAGCGAACGAAGTGAGCGACTAAGCCGCGATAAAGAATATAAAATGATGTGAGAAAAAATTATAATTCGATTAGGTTAAACAAGTATATAAAACTATCGATTAAGTCACAACTCACAACACTACCATCAGATTTTAAAAATGTCGTGTCGTGCATGCGCGGGGTGTACATTGTTTTGTTGGTACAGGGGTGTTTTGATTCCATTGCCACTGTCGTGCATGCTTGGGTTGTAAGTTGTACATAACTCTGTCGTTCATGATTTTGCTGTGCACAACACTATTGTACAATATAGGGACTCTGACTCACGTGGACCGCAGCACTTGTCCGCACTGCCGACAGATGAACTTGTATCTGTGTCTCGCTCCTATATGACTCCTCCACAGCTTCTTATTCTTGAAGCGCACGCGGCAGATCTCACACTCGTGCGGGCCTGAACTCTGGAATGTGGTTGTTTTTATTATAGATGCACCCGACTATGGTTATGGCGCACTAGTCTTAACTTGGCTTAAAATCTCCGACTACAAAAATGGCAGACTAGTAAAAGCGAGGGACCCGAATATAAATACCTTCAGGACCAATTGATACACACATATCACGCATTTATCCCTTCCGGAGTAGGCAGAGCGTTAACGGCCGTAAAATACGAGCATTTGCGCCACGTTTGACAAATATTTGAGGGCCGTTTCAAAAAAGTCGGGTTGTGATACCGACATTCTGTCAGTCCATCGCCCAATATTGCAATATACATGAAATCTTTGAGTCCCTTAGCCGCCTTTTACGACACTCGTGGGGAAGAAATAGGTTGATGTTATTCTAAGCCATTAATACATACATACATACATAAATCACGCCTATATCCCTTACGGGGTAGGCAGAGTGTTAACGGCCGTTCAACGGATATTAACACCACGTCTGACAAAAGTTTGAGGGTCAATCAGATAACTGTGTATCACTATAGTGACAGGTTGTCAGCCCGTCGCCTAAAATTGCAATATACACCCTCGAGTCCCTTAGTCGCCTCTTACGACATTAATACATACATACAAGCCATTAATACATACATACATACACATATCACGCCTATAATCCAGAGGTAGGCAGAGGGTAAACGGCCGCAAAATACGAGCATTTGCGCCACGTTTGACAAATATTTGAGGGTCAATCAGAAAATTGTGTATTGCCATAGTGATAGGTTGTCAGCCCATCGCCTAAAATTGCAATACACACCCTCGAGTCCCTTAGTTGCCTTTTACGACTCCCACAGGAAAGAAATGGGGTGATGCTATTCTAAGCCGGTATCACACGGCAAAACCATTAATACATTTTGATTTCCAATACCACCTGTGTCTGTCATCTTATAGTGCCATATTTGCATGCCTGCGAGCAGGCTGAATGCACTGAACGAATGTGTTATTTTTAAGACCTTATGTACTGTATTCTGGCAAATAAACAATTATCTTATCTTTTATCTTATCTTACCGGGTCGTGTATCGCCTTGTGGTTCTGATACGTCTTCTCCGTGGCGAACCCCGTGTAGCAGAGCTCACACTTAAACTTGGCCTTCTTATATTTCTCTGTCTCTTTCCTGTTCAGCAGATCTTGTATCTTCTCTTCCTTCAGCATCAGCACTATATCGAAGTTGCATTCCTTCGAGAGATCCTCGAGGTATTCTTTTGTGATTGTACCTTAAATATTAAATTAAAAATACACAACTATAAAGTGCATCAGTAAATATTATAGTGACCGATAGAGAAAACTCAAGACGGGCTGGTGATACGGAACCACTTTTCCCAAGGAACATAGGTCGAAATATAAAAAAAGTAACCTCCCATACAATTTGCCGATCAGCTGACTTGAGTTACTACGGAAACTTAAAATATCTATGTCCTATGTTCCATAGGGCAAATTCGTCGTCATGTGTTCCTTAGGGAAATAGAGTCATACCTATGTTCCTTCGGAACAATTGTTCCTTATCACCAGCCCGTCTTATGATTTCGCTATCGGTCACTAGTAAAATTTTACCCTATGTGGTTTACATTTTTTACCCACGGAGCTTCACCCACTGCTACCTGATTTTCCCGTGGGAATGTGAACTTTTTCCGTCGTATATCATACATATATCTTCCTCTTGAATAACTTTATCTATTAAAGATAGAATATTCAAGAATACTAATGTTCTCCAAAATGGCTTTTATTAGGTAGTTCGTTTTTACACAAAATATATAAATATTATTAATATTTTGTGTTGGGAGTTTTATTTTATCTCGCATAAGTAAGTATAACACGTGAAAATTATATAAAACACCCAAAAACGTGCGGAAATTTGCAAGTAATGTGATTGGATGTTTCTCTCTGACGCAGCGGCAATGAAAGGGACAGTCGCTTCACCCTACTTAGCGCCTTAACTGTGCGTTATGTAGTTACTCAACGACCTACGGCCAGATGGACCGATGACTTAAACAAGTCGGCAGGTAGCGACTGGATGGCGAAAACGGGAGGTCATGCCCTATGGCGTACCCTGGACACAGAATAACCAATAGTATGTAGTATATATTATACATACAGAACGGACACTCACCTCCCCGCACCCCAGCCCCCGACCCGCCCTCACCCGAGAAATGTCAAAATACCAGCGGAGAAATAAGTAGAAACTAGCGCTAGGCTTGTTACATCCTCTTTGGTAGTTACCTAAATACTATCGCGATAGACCCGGTCTAATACTTAAAATGAGTGAAAGTGATCGCGAGTGCTTAAAAAGTTATACTGCATGTAGTCATTAGGTTACGTATAAAAATCAACCTGCATGCCAACCCTGCACTCACACATCTGTGATCACCCACACATGCACATGTAGAAATGACAGTTGTCAGTAAATAGTCCGCTGTATGGAGTGTCCGAGGTGTGCCCTGGGGGAAGCAGCAGTCCACCAGTGGACTGCAATAGGCTGATGTATGTAGTTACTAGTCTGTAGTCTGTTATTGTACCTACCTTTGGCTATTTTTCTCATTTTCATTTTCCCGATATCTCTAACCTCTTTCTTTTCTTTGGGAGCGCTGCTGTTGCCATATTTGTTGTTAATAAATTCGTAAAATTTCGTTTGATTCGTGTTCGGATTGCTTATTTCAATTTTAACCTGTGCCTTCGTGTCATGATTGTCTAGATTGATGTACGCGGGATAGTCTGTGGCTATGTTTAAATCATCAGAATTTAAATTGTTTTTCTTAGTCTTTTTCAAATATTTCTCGAATATGTAGCAATAAAACGATTCTTTATCTGAGTTCATAACTTTACTGCAGTACTTATTTTTGAAATCCTCAACTCTATCCTCATCTCTATCAGTAATTCGTTGCTTTTTATTATTCGGTGGAAAATCTTTCGTTTTCAATTTTCTTTTCACTTTATGTTCTTTTTTTTTACTGACAACTTCTGTTTCATTGAATTCGTCTTTGTGTTTTTTGTCAACATTTTTAATTGGATATTCTTTTTTTAATATTTCGTCTTCTGATTTTATTTCTTTGTAGTTGTCGTAGTATTCTTCGTTATTATCAAAACAATCGAAGTCTATAGGTTCATCATTTTGTTCATTATCTGAAATCGGTGCTGATTCCGACTCAGATTTCAAACGTTGCTTAAGAGTAGGTTCAGTGGGAAACACATCGTCTGGTAGACAGTTGCATTCCAAAACGCCCGTGTCTTTTAATTGTATTTGAAGGTGTGATTTGTCTAATGTTTCTATATATGAGGTTGTGAGCTGAAATAGAAAGTATATTTTATTTCAGATACATACAAGAATCACGCCTTTTATTTATTTATTTATTTATTAAACTTTATTGCACAGAAAGTACAAAGGGCGGGCCTAATGCCACGCGGTATTCTCTACCGGCCAACCAAAAGATAAACAGAAAGAGTAAAATTGGGTGCCCATACACAAAAAAAAAGAAATATAATCGTATAATCGCATTTATCCCTTGTGGGCAAAGCGTTAACGGGCGTTTCAACACGGTCGCTATCGCCACGTCTGACATATATTTGAAAGCCGTTTCAGACAAATTATGTTTTACATCTAAAAGTTTTAAAAAAAATGTGTCACATGAAATTGTAATACACATGAAACCTTTGGAGTCCCTTAGTCACCTCTTTCACCCGCGGGAATGAAATAGGCTGTTGCTATTATAGGCCGGTATCACACGGCTTTTAGAGATTGTTTATAAGTTTCGTAGAGTTTAAGAAGATAAAATATTTTCATCTCAAACAGCTAGTAAAGTATGCATCTGTTATAGTGCTTTAGTTCAAAATATTCAAAAATATATCCCATACAAAAAAAATTGCTGACTAGTAATATTCGATGGAGTAGTAATGACCTGAATTTGGGAAATAAATTATCTTAACTGACCTTAAATTATCGCTTCTTGTCAAATAGGTTCAGAAAAGGATAGGAGATATCTAAGTCAATGTCAATGGATTCTTTGCTTTTCTAGACAATTTAGTTGCCACTGTTTTCATTGTAGCCTTATTTTGACAGAAAACGCGTATTTTTCATCAAATTATAAGACATGACATGACTAAGATATCCCATATCACTTCCTAAACCTATTTGACTAAAAGTGCAAGCGCTCATTCAAGATATGTTAAGAGAATATATTTCCCAAATTAAGGCATATTTTGATCTATGTTCAATTCAATTAAATTCAAAAATACTTTATTGTACACAGGAATTTTGAATTTTCGTGTGGGACACTGAGTCGTCCAACGACCCGATGAACCCTGGTGTCAGAGTTTTTCAACCGCCTACTACCACTAGTAGGCCTCTGACATGGTTGTGTTACGACCGCCGTCTAAGTAATCATAGACAGCAACCGGGGCCGACGGCTTAACGTGCCCTCCGAAGCACGGAACCATATCTTTTCGGACAATCAGTTGGTTCACCCTGCAATGTCCTAACCAGACCGGGAACAAATTCACAAAGTGATAAATATCAACTTTGTGAGTGTCCCACCGAGAATCGAACCCGGAACCTTTGCGTAGCAGGCAGTCGCACTACCACTCGCCACGTCGGCCGTCACACAGGAAATACAGTAAAAACAAGATATAAATTAAAAAAAGTGTACACAAGGCGGCTTTATCGCTTAGGTAGCGATTTCTTCCAGGCAACCTTAGGGTACAGGATAGGGGAGTAGCCGTAATGTTCCTACGTACTATGTTCCTGTTGAGCTAAGCACTTTTGGGAAAGATGGTGGTTCATAACCATCCTGTATTATAATAACTCACAGCATGTATCTCTAATAGATGACCGGACAGCAGGGTGTAAGTGGCTTTGCATTTTTGTCTGAACTCGGAAGACTTCTTGAGCAACGAGCGGCAGAACACACAGATGTGTTGCGGTAAGCCATCTGTAGCAGTTATCTGAAAGAATAACAATTTTAATATTATCTTACTTTTATAAGATGATAAGTGTCTGTCTTGTGGGGCCCGTAGAGGTAAAATGATGTAATATGAATAGGCTTTTCAATGTACTTAACAATTTTGAAAATGAAATGAAATGTACTTCTTCCATCACACAAATTATATTGATTAAAACTATATAGATTATTTCGCCTTTAAGACAATTATAGACAAGTATATTTTATTATTATTATTATTTATTTGAACAGGCAGGCAGTTGAAACAACTGATAATGCCTGCATCCTATTATTCACTGTTCAAGTTCGTCACTATATAGCACTTATAGTTCACTTTAGTTATTTATGTTAAATTTTTGATTTGCCACGACACTGTTTTTGATGTTCGTCTAGTTTGTTTTTAAATGAATTTATGCTAGTTGCCGAAACTACACTGTGAGGCAGGTCATTCCACGGTTTGACCACTCGGTTAGTCAGAAAGTGTTTGTGCGGGTTGTTGTGAGATCTTTGCGCCTTTAATTTGAGATGATGGCCACGCAGTCGAGTGTTCTTGTCATATTCGAATATTTCTTCAAAATTATCCAGATCATAGTGACCATTTAGAATTTTGAATGTCTCGATCAAGTCTCCACGTTCCCTTCGCTCTTTGAGGGAAGTTAGTTTCAGTAGCTGTAGTCTGTCATCATAAGTTCGGTTTTTAAGTTGCCGTGGTACTTTAGTAAAGCTACGTTGGACTTTCTCAAGCAGGTCAATATCCTTGATAAAATATGGGTTCCAGATTTGAAAGGCGTATTCCAGTATGGGTCTTACATAGGTTTTATGTATTTTGATCATCATCTCTGGAGTCAGGATACCAAATGCTTTTCTGATTAGGTAGATTAGACTTTTGGCTTTCTTGGATATCGATGCCACATGATGTTCCCATTTCAGGTTCTCAGAGATGATGACGCCTAGGTCTACTTGAGTTTTCGTTTCCTTTAAATCAGTGCCACCTAACTTGTAGGTCAAGTGAGGATTTCGGCTTCCAATATGCAAGACAGTGCATTTTGCTGCGTTTAGGTTAATCAACCATTCTTTAGACCAGTTAGCAACTGCGTCCAAATCTTTTTGAATTTTATCGTAGTCGACCAGAGGGTTTGCGAAAATTTTAGTATCGTCGGCGAATATACTAACGTCGCATTGGAGGCCACGTGGCAGGTCAAAAGTGAAGATGATGTATAGAACTGGGCCTAAAACTGAGCCTTGTGGTACCCCACTTTGGATGGCATGCTGCTCAGATAAAACTTCACCGATTCTAACTCGAAAGCTTCTGTCACGCAGAAAGGCCTCGATCCATTTGAGTAATTTACCTCTTATGCCGATACAATCCAGTTTTTGTAGAAGTCTTGTAATAGGGACTTTATCAAAGGCTTTCTCGTAGTCTAAATAAATAACATCAACTGGCTCTCTCGTGTTGAAACTGTGAGTCCATGATGATAGGCATGACAGTAGGTTTGATACCGTTGATCTATGAGGGCAAAATCCATGTTGCTGATTTCCAATTATTTTGTGTCTTGAGATAAATTGCCGGATATGCTTAACTATTATCTTTTCCATAACCTTGCAGATCACACTTGTCAGGCTTATAGGCCTATAGTTGGCTGGGACCAGTTTGCTACCTTTTTTAAATATTGGAGTTACTGTCGCAGTTTTCCATTGTGACGGCAATAAACCATTTTCGTACGATCTCTGCATTATTGTTGCTAATGTATTGGCAAGATCACATTTTTGTAGAAATCTAGCAGGTATGTTATCTGGTCCGGGAGATGAGTCTGATTTTATCTCATTTAATGATTTTTGGATCTTATCTGGTGTAAATTCAATTTCTGCAATACTTTCTTCTATTCTGAGAGAGGGATCAAGAACAGGAAGCGGTGTTTGTGGTTCTTTTTGGAAGACGTCTTCAAACTGGTCAGCAAATGCTTCTGCAATATCAAAGGCAGCAGTGACCAAATTCCCTTCTTTATTTTGTAGCACACGTGGTACGCTTACTTTTGATGCCAACTGTTGGCTGATGTAAGAATAGAACTTCTTCGGTCCAGCATTTATAAGGTTCTGTTCAAATTTGGTGCGCGATGACTTACTCCAATTAGTTAGCCTGTTATTCAGTTTTCTGTACTTCTTGTATGTTTCATCTAATCCAGTGATCATGTATCTATTCCAGAGATGTAGTTTTTGTTCCGAAAGTGTCTTTATGTCTTTTGAAACCCATGGTTTATTCATAACTTTTGTATTGTTTATTTTGATGCGTGGTACATGTAAAAGAGTGGCTCTATTAACTTCCCTAAGAAAAACTTCATATTGTTTCTCAACACAGTCCAAAAATTCTATTTCCCCAGGAAGTGATTCGAGTAACATTTTACAAATTTTGTCATAATCTGCTTTTTGATAATTCCATTTAGTGACAGGTGTAGTGTTGTGAATTACAGCTTCGATTTCTATAGTTGACAGGAGGCAAGTATGGTCACTCTTGCCAATTGGCGCTTGGTGGTTGACATGGGCTATCAGAGCATCATCATTGGTTAGGATCAAGTCTAGAGTTGATGGTTGGTTTCCATCCCTATACCGAGTATGCTTGTCCACTAATTGATCAAAATTGCTGCTATTGAACCATTGTACAAAATGATCTTCTCTTGGTGTAAGGTATCCACAGTTAAGCAAGGGCCATTTTACACCAGCGTAGTTGAAGTCACCCATTATGATTACTGTTTGGGTTTCAGATGCTAGTTTTAGTTCCTCGAGTAGAATGTTGTCTCGTTCCAGGGTCGAGTCATGGCCTCTGTAAACACCACATAACAAAAACTTTGTATTACCTATTTTCACATCTAGCCACAGGCACTCCCACGCTTCCTTTTTTTTGTTATAATTAGTACTCAGCTTACAAGTGACAAAGTCTAATCTGTTTGTGGCGTATATAGCCACTCCACCACTTCTTTTGGTCATTCTGTCATCTCTAAATAAGTCATAGCCGGGAATTTTTACCATAGTGTCAGGGATTTCAGGTTTTAACCAGGTTTCAGTTAGAATTATGAAAGTAGGCTCCTCATTGCTAATTCTTGCAATTAATAAGTCCAGCTTAGATGTTATTGATTGAATATTAGTATAAAAAATTTTAATTGTATAAATTGGTAGTGATTTGTTAATTGTTTTACATGCTGAGGTAGTTTTTTTAATAGATGTAGACTGATTAGTTTTTGAGAGGGTTAATGGTTTTTTGGCTTTTTTACAATTTGTGGGTGACCTCGAACATATTTAATCGTGATGTCCGTCTCCCCATTAGTGATGCGTTTATCCAATTCTTCCCGGAGATGTTTCATGTATTCTCTTTGCATAGGTGTTAGGTCAGCTACAACCGAGGAAGGCTTCGCTAGCTTGGATCTATTGCGGAGTAACTCCACCGCATCTCTTTTGCTGTTTAAAACAACCTTGATGGGTCGTGGGGGGTCGTTAGGGTTAGCTTTTGGTGCGCCTAAACGAAACACCTTTACCCGGCTACACTCTATTTTATTGGTGACACTGTCAATCACTTTTATACATTCTTTTTTATCATGCTCCTTTCTTTCTTCCGAGTCATCGCTAGATGATTCTTCAACATTATAAATAATCACATTGTTGGCGCGGTTAGCCCTCTCACTTATTTCTTGGATCGCAGATTCAGTGGCAAGCATGCTCTGACGCAACCGTAATTGCTGCACCTCTGCGGTGAGCTCCTCGAGCTTCTTCATTATCATGGGCAGCTTCGTCATTGCGGCCTTGCAATCTCCGCACAGAAAACTAATAACGCGAGCTACTGTTTTTAATTCGAACACGCGTACTTCTGTCGGCGATAGACCATGACAATCCCCACACACAACACTTCTGCACGAGTCGCACATGACCGCTAGCTTTTTTTCATTGGGCAGCTTGTTGCACTTCGAGCACTTTCCGAGCCCAGCATTTGGTGCAGGGCTTTTTTTATTGCCAGTCATTTTTAGGTAGGTTGGCAGTTTTTATAAGTTTTTACTGGCAACACTGGTTTTGACAGTTGATATAAATAAGTCACAAGAAGTAATTTTTATGAAGGTATGTAAATAATTTGAGCTCAGCAATTGTCAAATGTTCACTTATTCTCACTATTTTAACTAGTTAAATCAAGTCTTTATGCACAAATAACACTAACACAGCTTCCGAAACACACTATCTACACAATTACTATGTTTTTAGATGCGAAAACACAGTATTTTCGTAAATTTCGAATAAATTGTACGAGCGCGATTTTATCGTGGCAAGGTTCTGACGGTACATGAAATATTTCTGACAATTATTCAGTGCTTTTATTCATAAAAATAAGCAAAAATTATATGTACATAAAAAAACAACCAAATGGTGTTCCTTTAAGATCTGTATGTAGTAAGAATATTAAGGGCTCCGTTAGATAGAGTTATTGCTACGAAAATAAAAATACCAGCCAATACACAAACAACTCAAGCTTCACAACAGAACATAGACAGTTGTAAGTATATGGAGCGAGCTCAGACAGGTACAGTACCATGGGTTAGAAAATCAACATCTCTACTATTATTTAGCACGTTGTATGAAATGATTTTGGGTTTTATGGGACAAAATTTGAATTACCGGCACGCCACTAAACTCTGTATAAGTGTTTTTCAATCGTGTCTCCTGTAAACTAATAAGTTTGACATCGGTGGAGAGGCACACTCGGCAGGCCTCGAGATCGCCGCGGTAGATGTTCGAATTCATAGTTATGTTGATTCTGCACAATCCTTAGTTGGTAACGTTGTGGTAAAACAAAGGTTTGATAGGAAATTCACCCATTTTATCACATAAAAACAAACAAAATGCTCAATCTGCAATCAATAAAGAACTGACAGCAAACCACAGATAGCAAATATATATAAAAGTACTCTGTGCAAACAACCAAGACGAATGACCTCTTTATTAAAGTCCGCGCCACGTAAAGAGTACCACACAAAATTTTAAAAAGCACACGGTATCTTTTCGTGGCGTCGTCGTTCGCGATATTAGTATAAGGCCATCTATGGTTGAGTAGCAATACTAATTTTAAAGGCCTAACCACACCAATGACGTCGACAACATTCGACGGACCGGAAGTATGCAATCGATCGATTAAAATATTAAAAACGCACATGACTATAAGACGAAAAATACTACTGTCAATGTCAAGTTTCTGTTTACCCGACCAGCTGATTTGTTGTGTCGTCTAAAATAAATTGAAAAATAAGTAATACTAATATAAACCAGACTCAGAAGAAGGAATGGTAAAGAATGCTTGTAGGTTTAATTTTGTTGATTGTTTCCCCGGGCGAGTTTTTATTGAACACTTGGTGATTTGCTGACGAAGAAGTACTCACTCCATGTTGAAGGGATTTTCGTCTGTCGAGTGTTACAGCCATGGCAGGAGCTCAGGCAGGTGTATGTTTATCTTGCCTATCGACTGAGAACCTCGTTGGAATGACGAATACGGAATGGACAGTGTTTGATATGCTTCTACATCCCATTAGTAAGGTAAACAATCATACCATACTATAGAACTATGTAACTTCGCCTGTCTTAATATTTTACTAAACTATGGTGGCCAGTGGGCAGATGATATAACATACATACATACATATATCACGCCTATTATCCCTTGCGGGGTAGGCAGAGCGTAAACGGCCGCAAAAACGGACATCTACGCCACGTCCGACATACATTTGAGGGTCATTCGGAAAATTGTGTATCGCTATAGTGACAGGTTGTCAGCCCATCACCTTTAATTGCAATACACACCCTCAAGTCCCTCAGTTGCCTCTTACAACTCCCACAGGAAAGAAATGGGGTGATGCTATTCTAAGCCGGCATCACACGGCATGATGATATAATGATCAGATGATATAATGATAATATGATGATTGATTTGGGTGGACAAAAGTATTTTAAGTCTTTCTCCCGTAGCACCCTGTAGGGGAACTCCGATCATTGTTTAGGTAAAGCATGTTATTGTATATTTTATTGTGTGCCTGGGAATTGGGTGAAATGGTTCCCGCCTAGTGGAGCTGATCACTCGTCTGCGAGCTCCGCAGACGTCCCAACCCGAGGAAGAAGAAGAAGATATTTTATTGTGCAATGCAAGTTATTGTTGTTATTTATTTTGTTGACACATATCCAATTTTGGGCCCACAGGAACCCGGTCTTTTACGCCATGAGTGAGGTGGAGTGAGACAAGGCAGTTATGTGGTTCTATCAAAAATACTTGCATGGTTCAATATTTAATATAAATTAATTCATTTATAATGTTTAATTATAGCTTATTATAGAACATACTTAATTACATACCATTCCTATATTAATGCTGAGTGAGATCCTTTTTGTTATCATCATACTTATAAAATTAGTTTGTAACCTAATGATAAGTTGACTGTTGGATAACAAATAAACATTTTCTATTTCTTTAATAATAAAATACTAGTCAATAAAGAGCCTGCCAGCTTGGCTAGACGCAATGACGGACAGTGGACGAAGGCGGTAATGGAGTGGCGGCCAAGAACAACTAAACATCCAGTACTAGATGGACAGACGACCTAGCGACCATTGCTGGCAAACAGTGGATGCGGTAGGCACAGGACCAGCGCAGATGGCGAGAAAAAGAAGAGGCCTATACTCATGAGTGGGTAGATGTGGGCTGATATGATGATGATGATGAAAGAGCCTGCCCCTAGTCACACCTGGAGGAAATGTGCCAAGTACACTGGCAGTGTTTCTGCGTTAGATCGTCAGCAATATGTGTTGCACCAGGCACAATTCGGAGCATGGTTCTGATCATAAATGCTTCTTCCTTGGATGACGAATGCCAGGGCCTCAGCACATCAATTTCTAATTAATTATAAAACTAACTAATTTATTTTTATATTTCAGCAATATTCAAGCATAAAAACCAATCATCTGGCAAAAATATGTTTACATTGTCAGCAAAGTATGCAATACATAGAGAGATTCCGGAAAAAAACACTTAAAAACTTTTTGTTCCTCATGAATGTCTGGAGCTTGGTAAGTTATGATGTTAAAAACACACATTATAACATAAGAACACACAGAAAAAGAACACAAAAGATAAATATTTGATCTAAATTGTTATTTGTCCTATAACTATGTATATCTTATACCTTTAAACAAGTACCCTAATAAATTTGGTATCTTGGAAACGCCTCCAACGATTTTCACGAAACTTCGTATGCTTTGTCAAGGTTTGGTTGGCCAATGCCGTGTGATGCCGGCTTAGAATAGCATCACTCCATTTCTTTCCCGTGGGCGTCGTAAGAGGCGACTAAGAGACTCGAGGGTGTGTATTGCAATTTTAGGCGATGGGCTGACAACCTGTCACTATGGCGATACACAATTTTCCGAATAACCCTCAAATATTTGTCAGACTTGGCGTTAATGTCCATTTTGCAGCTGTTTACGCTCTGCCTACCTCTCAAGGGATTATCGGTGTGATATGTGTATGTATACTTAAACTTTACAGAAAAAATCTTCTATGAGTGCTCCTGACGATGACAACGCATTGAATGTTGAAGCAGTTACTGCAAATCCGCAGCCATTGTCATTCACCGTCCCTCCTGCTGCAAACAATCATCGCTTCATGCCAGCAGTAAGTACCTACATTGATATCATAATCATAACATCACAGTGTAAATTCACAAAAAATTACAGTGTAGACCCAATGTTATAAATAAATACAACAATTCACACAGCGCCATCTAGCCCCAAACTAAGCAAAGCTTGTACTATGTGAACTAGATAGCTGATATTAATACTTAAATACTTTTTTTGTTGTAAATAAATACATAGAAACACCCAGACTGATCACAAATGCCTGAAAAACTCTGACACCAGGATTGATCGGGTTGTTGGACGACTCTGTGTCCCACACGAAAAGAAGAAGGGCTACTTAACACATACACACACACATATCACGCCTCTAATGCCTTGCGGAGTAGGTGTTGTGTAGGTAGTGAAACAATAAATTTAATGTCGGGTAACTTTGTAATCTTTCTGTTGGAAATAAATGGTTGAACGGACGGACGTGTTTTACTCAACAGTAGGCAGAGCGTAAGCGGTCGCAAAGAACGTACATTTTACGCCACGTCTGACAACAAACGTGTTAGGGTCATTAGGAAATTTGTGTATCGCCACAGTGAAAGGTTGTCAGCCCATCGCCTGAAATTGCAATTCACACCTTCGAGTCCCTTAGCCGCCTCTTACGACTCCCACGGGAAGAAATGGGGCGATCCTATTCCAAGCCGACATCACACGACCTCTAATTACCAAAGCTAATTAACAAAGTCATATTTCAGATATCATCAATCTCAGCAGTTTATTCACATAACAAGAATTATGACATCCCTCAGGATTGCTCGTCGGGGGTTAAAAACGAAGAAATACAACCTGAAAATGAAGAGGAACGTTTAGCTGACATTTTCACCAGTGAACTTGTTAAAATAGAGGCAAATGATGATTTAACTGTGGAAGCGAATATTGGTGATCCTTTAAAAGAGGAACCGAACATCGTCGATAACATAACAGAAGTGCCTATATTCTATAAAGCATTTGACAATACAACCTGGAGCAAAGGATGCACAAATTCAGTTGCATCAACTGAAAAGCTAGAAGTTTTACATAAGACTAACATCGTGGATAAAGTTATCGACGAGGAAAAACAATTTCCTGCAGTCCATAGAGGACGAAATACAGAAGAGAAAATTAATCCTGCAATGTATAACGATATGGATACATTACTGAAAACAATGCTTCAAATGTCTTCATATCCGCCTAAAGAGATGCAATACCCTTCCAAAGAGACGGTAAACCCTGCTAAAGAGATGTCAAACCCTCTTAAAGAGACGTCAAACCCTTTTAAAAGGGCGTCAAACCCTTCCCAAGAGACGTCAAAACCTCCCGAAGAGACGTCAAACCCTTCCGAAGAGTTTAGTTGTCAAAAGTGCAACAAAATTGTGACGTCGGAGACAGATTTAGCAGTTCACGAATATAGGTTAGTTATTATCTTATTTATTTTATTTTTATACTGATTTATACAGGTAGTAACAAAAAGGGTGTAATAAAGCTTCCTACCTGCGTCTGTGTTTCCAAACGCATACAACCCTAATCTCTTCAAAGTAAAAGTGAACAGGCTTCTTCTGGGTGAGCTTGCTCCATCTTAAACTCTGTCTCTGTCCTATGACCTAGACTAGAGTCAAGAGCAAACCCATCATTCGTAAAAAAAGGAGGTCAAAGTACTCATGAAACTGAACAACTTTCCCCATGGAACATACGATGAATAAAAAAAATGAATTGTACCTCCCTAGGACACATTTAAGAGTAAGCTAAAGCAAGTATATGCATAGTAGTGGTACACATCATTATGATGTAGTTTTACGCGACTTACTTATGATTTGTTTATGATTTGGTAGAGAGTTTCAACCTCTACATTTCGGCTGCTTACAACAGATCTCATAAACATATCTCTCAAATCATCTGCAGAACACTGCGGGCCACGGCTCATTGCGCGCGCGCTGAGACGGTAGCTGACGCTGTAATGTCTCCTGGGGCGCGTTCACCATCGTTCGTAGCTCTTTCGTCGCTTTTTTATAGTAAAAAAGTCTTTCATCGTCCATAAACATACCGTTCAGCGACGACGAAAGATTTTTTTAGTATAAAAGAGCTACGAAAGATGGTCCATTGAACGCGCCCCTGCGGTAGTTGCGGCTGACTTTTCTTTAACAGTCTGTCAAAGGAAAGTCCGAACAATATACACTTCTTCTTCAAATTTAAGAGTCAAACTCTTGTCGGTGGAGTAACTTCCAATCTTCTCTCCTCTCCGCCAGTGACTTGACCTCTTGATACGACACGACATTGACTTTTTCCTTTATCTGGGTAAAGTAAGTGCGTCTAGGTCTACCTCTGCCTCTCTTTCCTTCCATCTTCCCTTCAATAATGTACTTAATGAAGCTGTCGTGTCGTAGCAAGTGGCCAATCATCTTCCCTCTCCTGTTTTCTATGGTCTTCAGAAGACAACGCTCTTCCACTACCAGTGCCAGCACTTCTACGTTTGTCTTCTTCTCTGTCCAACTGATCTTTTCCATCCTTCTCCAACACCACATCTCAAACGCTTCCAACCTCTCTCTATCTCTTTGCGTCATCGTCCACGTCTCACACCCATATAACGCTATGCTCCAAATGTATGTATCCAATATACACTTACCAGCACATAATTTAATTATTAATAATATTTATTTGAACAGGCAGGTAGTTGAAACAACTGATAATTCCTGCATCCTATTCACTGTTCAAGTTCGTCACTATATAGCACTTACAGTTCGCTTAAGTTGAAGTTTAGTTTTTTGATTTGCCACGACACTGTTTTTAATGTTCGTCTAGTTTGTTTTTGAATGCATCTATGCTAGTTGCCGAAACTACACTGTCAGGCAGGTCATTCCACGATTTCAACACCGGTTAGTCAGAAAGTGTTTATGCGGGTTGTTGTGAGAACTTTGCGCCTTCATTTGAGATGGATTTTTCACTGGGTTTGCTGGCGCCGGTGATACGATACCGTTCTTAGAACTGGCTTCCATGACAGCAATATGTGCATATTTTTACATGTTATCGCGGTTATTTCAGGGTTCATAGAGCGATGTCATCGAATTGTTCACAATGTGGCAAGACACTGAAGAACGAGTACACCTTACAGGTTCACATAATGACTGTTCACGGCAAGAAGAAGTACTGTGATGTCTGCGATATATATTTCACTGCTTCAAGACCTTACAACAACCATTTGAAGTGGTCACCTAAACATAATAATCCGGACACGCTAAAGTAAGATCTTTTTTATTTTTTCGAAATTGGTAATTAACAACTCAAAATACTGAAACAGAGTTCTTACCGGGATACTTATTTTTGTTGAATTGTCCGATATTTCGACCCAGTTGCATTGGCCATGATCACGGAACAACTGATGTTTTGTGGGTCGGAACAATTCAGCAAAAATAAGTATCGCGATAAGAACTCCGTTTCAGTATTTTAAGTTATATTATTATGTGTGACCACCAAAGTTTAAAACAGTTTATGAGAATTAACAGTTTATTTATGTATTTTTATGTTGCAATTAATACAAATACATTGTATTGTAACTCTTTATAAAATTAAAATATTCTTATTAATAAATTTCTCATTTCATTCCCGCAAGTGTTGTAAGAAGCGACTAAGAGAGTTTGTATGACAGACTGTGTCTAATTCCAAGCTAAACTCCCGCAGTGGAAGCGATTTACACAGGTAAATTTCGAACAAAATACCAGGAGTTCAACTGGAGGCAGACAATGGCTGCGTTACGCAGCGCTAAATAGCATGTACGCTGCACAATATAGCAGCGCATACTATGAATTAAACGTGAACCTAAATCTATTTAACTTAATTAACTAAGTTGATTGAAATTGGCAAATGATGTGTTCTGACCTTTACATAACTCAAGTCGGTAGTAAATACCGTCTGCCGATCTGGCGTTACGTCACACGTATTAGCCCTAGATTCTAAGTAAGTACCTCCAAATTATATCACCCCACGAATTCCGCAATTCGTACTAAGGAGTCACAATGATATGGTACAACAAATATGACTAAAGGGAACACACCATTAACACGAATAAACAGTTTTATACTAAACAACCAGGTTTAACTTACAGTCAACGTGCCGGTCCAAATGCATAAAATACCCAACGGAGAAAGGAAGTTCAGGGAATGGATCAAATCGGGATTCCGTGGGTACTTACAGGGCTGGGTGGAAAAGATATCGACACCCAGCATTCCACTACAGCCTTGGCGCGTTATTCACGTCAAACCACTCACAGCTTCTGTTCGTATTCCACTTTGATATTAGTCATTACGCGTGACCCAACCCGAATTTGGGCCGTACAAACGCGGGCCAAAATGGCCACCTGATGCCTATTCAACGCGACGCTCACGTGGAAGACGTCGAGACATCCAACAATCACTAAGCCTGGTATTCTAGTATAACCCAGGAGAACCGCAATAATACGATGCATCAACACGCGCGATCTCAAATTGAATCGTCCATTACACGCGGCATCACAAAACTCGTGGCGGGAAATCCGCACAAACACGATACACGACGTCCGAACGGTTTTCGAGTGACTGGGCGCGGTGCAGAAAATCACCGCTTGGCGCCTACCAGCGGCCCGCGCGCATGCCGCCACCCTCGCCCCGCGAGCGAGAAAGGGACAACATATGCCCAGAGCGATGCGTGCGAAATCGCGGCGCATTCATAGACCGCCATTAATACCTAACTCACCCCAGCATAACAACGCTAAATATTAAACATTCACCCGCCCTAGGCCGAATCCCTTAGGCCTATTCACTACTGGGGAGACGAGATAGCGTTGCTATTGCTCGCTTAAGAACTGAATCCCCTACCTGGACTGTCGCGACTCGAGGAGTGCCATCACTACCTGGGAACAAGTTGAGAATGCGCCCTCTGCGCCATCGCAGTGGCGGCAGGTTGGCATCCTTAACCAGAACGAGATCTCCGATGCGAGGGGGTTCAGTTCTGTCCGTCCACTTAAGGCGTTGCTGCAGAATGTGCAAATACTCAAGCGACCATCGCTTCCAAAAATTCTGAGACATTTGCTGCAGCAACTCATAACGCGTCAAACGATTGCTACCGACCTCTGTGTAGGGGTACTCTGGCAAGGCGTTAAGTGGTCGGCCAATTAAGAAATGCCCTGGTGTCAGGGCCTCCAGATCATTCGGATCTGAGCTAAGCGGACACAAAGGACGTGAATTGAGAACGGCCTCAATTTTACAAAACACGGTCGCTAGCTCCTCAAAGGTTAATATCGTTAAACCTATAACGCGCATCAAATGCGTCTTAGCGGACTTTACAACCGCTTCAAATATACCACCCCAGTGGGGGCATCCTGGTGGATCGAACACCCAGTTAATGCCCTGACGGGAGAGGCTCGTGCCGATAGCTTCCTCGTTTTCCGATAAAAACGTTAAAATTTCTTTCATACATCGATCAGCGCCCTTAAAGTTGGTACCACAGTCCGACCTGATCAGCGCTGGTCGCCCTCTTCGCGACACAAATCTATCTAAAGCTGCTAAGAAAGCCTCCGTAGTGAGGTCGGCCACGAGTTCCAAGTGGACGGCCTTGGTTGCTAGGCACACAAACACGCACAAATACGCCTTGATTGACTTCGCGTTGCGAAGGCGTGATGCCTTTACCATAAAAGGCCCCGCAAAGTCCGTTCCCACACCCGCAAACGTCCAGGCTTCCGTCACCCGGTCCGGTGGGAGGTCTCCCATCTGAGGTTGCATTGTGGCTGCCTTCAACCGATAGCAAGGCAAGCACCGAAACACAATGCTCCGTACCGTACGTCGTCCAGACAAGATCCAAAACTCGCGCTGCAGAATAGCCAAAAGTGCATTGCAGCCCGCATGCGAGTTTTTCTGGTGACGATCCCTAACTATAAGTTCTACCAAAGGTCCCTTCTTTGGGAGTAACAGCGGATGCCGTGCTGAAAAGGGCAGGTTAGCGTTCCGAAGTCTACCTCCAACCCGGAGCATTCCATGCTCGTCCACGAACGGGTTGAGGCGCACAAGACCTCCCTTCAGCTTTCCACGGCCATCCCTGAGCAGCCTGGCCTCTTCCTCAAAATGTTCCGCCTGGACGATCCTAACCAATAAACTTAGAGCCGCATTCCGCTCCGCAGGCGAGAGGACAGGTGCCAAGTTCCGTTCTGCTTGAGGTTTTCTACAGTTGTTCACGAACCGTTTGATCCAACCTGTCACCCCTAGAAGTTTGTCGAGGGAGCTGTATCGTTCCAGCAAGAAAGCCGCACTAGGCTTCGGTACGATCTGCCCTACGTTCACTCGCAAACCTCGATCAGGTGGCCCAAGCGGCGACCCGCACTCATTGTATGGCCATCTCTCAGGTGACTCAGTCAGCCACTGAGGTCCCCACCACAGTGAGTGACCTACCAAATCAGGGGCCCTACATCCCCGTGAGGCGCAGTCCGCTGGGTTCTGTTCTCCCGGTACGTGTCTCCATACCAACGGAATTTCCGATCCTTTAATCTGTGACACCCGATTTGCCACGAAAACCTCAAGAGTATGTACCGACGTCTGTAACCAGCACAGAACTATCCTACTGTCGGTCCATGCGTACACCGTTTCATCCAAAGTGATGGTACCGCGTAGATTACTAGCGACATGATGTAGCAAGCGCGTGAGAAGCGCTGCTCCCGCCAATTCCAACTTTGGAATGGTCCATCTTGTCCTAACCGGAGCCACCTTACTCTTGGCCATAACTAGACGCACGTCTACAGTTCCCGTTGAACTGACTGTCCGCAAATAGACAGCTGCCGCGTACCCTCGCTCCGAGGCATCACAAAACCCATGTAGGGTAGCCTTACATCCCACCGATGGGAGCAACTTGCGAGGTATGGCGATGCGTACGATCCCTGGTAAGGTGGTCACAAACTTGGTCCAATCATTCAACAGCTCTCCGGAGAGCTGGTCGTCCCAACCCAAGTTGGCTATCCACAACCTTTGCAAGAAGCACTTCGCCATGAACGTCACCGGTGCGATCCACCCGTTAGGATCGAAAGTTCTGGCGATCGTCGATAATACCGAACGCTTCGTCCAAGTCTTCTGCAAAAGGTCTGGCTCGATCTGATACGTAAAGACATCATGCGTTGGCCTATATTGCACCCCTAGGATGCTCAACGTATTTGGATTGTCCGGGTTCTCAAAAAGGTGCGGGTCCTGCTGGAACTCACCTGGCAACCCGGCCAGGAGCTCTGGACAGCTGGACAGCCATTTCCGCAACTCATAACCTCCTGATTCCATGATCGCGATCAGCTCGTCTCGTAGTAGCAGTGCTTGTTGCACGCTATCTGCACCCGTGCAGATGTCATCCACGTAGACGTCGCGATCCAGTACTGCTGCGGCTCGAGGGAATCTTACCCTTTCCTGTGCGGCCAACTCTCGCAGCGTGCGTACTGCCAAAAACGGACTTGGCTTCAGACCATACGTTACCGTGTTAAGCTCATAAGTGACCATCGGCTCGTCAGGGCTCTCACGCCACAAAATCAGCTGGTACCGACGGTCATCCGGGTGTATAATTGTTTGGCGAAACATCATTTTGACGTCTGCGACGAACGCTACTTGGTGCAACCGAAAATCTGTGAGGATGTCCACAATGTCCCGGTTCAACTTGGGACCCGCGTGCAGACACTGGTTCACAGACACACCATTCGATGTAGGAGCAGAACCGTCAAACACTACCCGTATCTTCGCCTCCGGTGACTTCAAAACAGCCAGGTGTGGTATATAGTAATGCTCGACACACCTCCAATCTATGCTGGACACCGACATGTGGCCTAACTCTAGGTACTCCCTCATGAATTCGATATACTTCTGCCGAAGTGCTGCATCTCGCTTCATCTTTCTCTCCATAGCCAGTAGTCTCCGTTCCGCGATCTGTCGCGAACTACCTAAGGAGGGGCGGTTTGGGAGAAATGGCAGCCTGGTAACAAACCTACCTGACGAACTTCGTGCAGTGTTGTACTGATAGAACAGCTCGCACTCGTCATCCTCTGGCTTCCGCCTATCCGCTGTGGGTGGCTCCTCAGACTCCCAAAACCTCTGCAGCACCTCCGACAACACACTACCATAGAGAACCGTATCGCCCTCTGGTAGGTCCTGAGGTCTCCAAACTGGGCCAAAAATAACATACCCCCCTGTGGTATCAACGGCCACTAAACCAGTTTGCTGAAGTACCCGTTTTCTGCCACACCAGAATCTCCCGAGGACGTCTGACCCGAGGAGAACGTCCACCGTACCAGGAGTATCAAATTCAGGATCAGCTAACTCTAAGCCTGTGGTTAACCCTCGTACCGTTGACGGTAACCGAACCTGAGGAAGTTTCCCTACCACTTCATCCAGCACCACTGCTGAGGCATGATAGCTGACCCCTGTACCTGTATTACCTAATGTGAACTCGAAGTTCACCTGACCCCGAACGTCAGGCACATCTACACCTCCATCAATACCTACAGCCCCATCCGTTGTGGGCCTTATATTTAAGCGTAGCCTACTCACCAGCTTACTAGACACAATACAACCCTGAGCCCCTGTATCTAACAAGGCTCTTACCTGTATGCTGCGGCCACCGTATCCCCATACCCAAATCATTGCCGTAGGCAACAATACCGTAATTGGCCGGGGGGCCGAAGCTGGCGTGTAGGCGGCGATTACCTAGCAGGAATCTAAGCGCGGAGTGTCCGCGTCCTGCGGGGGGGTCCCCTCTCTCCGTACACCTTCGAGTGGGTCCCACTCCTGCTGATAGGGACCTCTGGTCCTGTACGCCATGGCTGGCAGCCTATAGTAACCCTGCGGCAGGCGCGCGTACCGTGGATGCGCCTGTAGCCGCGGGTGCTCAGCCAAGGGGAGAGGCATGCGTGGGTCATGGGACCTCACCATGTTGTTCAGTCCCGCCGAGTACTGCATGTACTGGCCCTGGTGTTGGCACCCGCCCGTAGCACCACGTACTTGTGATGGGTGCCACTGACCTTGGACCTGTGACCACCTACCCCGTTCCGGCACCTGCTGCCGAGGTGGTGACTGTCTCGCGCGTGGTGAAGGGGGCATCACCTGCTGATGTCCCTGGCCTCGTCCCTGAAACCCTGGTGGAAGAGGACTCCTCCTTGGAGGGGGTGGGGAGCGTTGCTCCCGTCTAGGTAGGGCAGACTCCGTCCGCTGACCCGCGTCAGCTCTGCCTCCGTAATCTCCGCTGCGGTTCATGCATAGGAGCTGATGGTGGGCACCCTGGCAGTACCTGCAGTTGGTGCTTGATGGGCACTCTCGCACCTGATGCGGCCCCATACACCTAAAGCACCAACGCCGTTGCTGCACCACACCACGACGTTTCTGCACCCGCTGTGCAGCGAACTCCTCACACGCAGTCACCTGATGCCCCGCCTCTCTGCAGTAGGCACACCTCGATTCCAAATTAGCGACATTGTATCGCCTGGGTGGCCTACTCTTACCGTCTCGCGCCTGTGCACCCGGCCGTTCCGGGCGGCGAGCGGCCGCAGACTCCGCGTGAGGCGACTCTCCAAATTGGGCATCTACCCGCCTGCACTCGGCCTCGAGGAAGGACTTGAGCTCCTCGAAGGTCGGGAGGTAATCAGATGTCTTACCTCCGTGTGACTGTTCAAAACGAGCGGCCATGTCGCTCGGCAGGCGGCGCAACAACGTGTGGACCAGGATATAATCATAGCCTGACACCGGCATCCCCTGTCTCTCAAGAGCGTTCACTGCAACGCAGACAGGGTTGAGGACCTTGGCCCTGAGGTCCGTCCCTCGTGTGATGGTCGGCACGGTGAGCCACTGTTCCAGGAGTTGGTCAATCATGAGACGTTTGTTGCTGTATCTCTCGATCAGCAAACCGCGAGCCGTCTCGTAACTTGCATCATCGACTGGTAGATGCTTTACCAGCTCATGGGGCTCACCTTGCAGCTTGGCCATCAATTGTGCCATTTTATATGCCGGCTGCAAGTCAGTGCGGTTATGAATCACACTGTCAAACAGATCCTGGAATCGGGTCCAATCCGTGTAGTCCCCGTGGAAGACCGGAATCGCCACAGCCGGCAGGGGCACTTGCACCCCCGGTCCCCGCGGACCATGGGGTGGGTCCGGCTCCCCAGCCCTACGCCTGGTGATCACAGCAGCCGCCTGCTGGATCTCCTGCCCCATCTCCAGGCACTGGGTCACATTCGCCCGGACCATAAGTTTGGCCTCCTCATCAGGCGTCCCATCAAATAACTCCTCGCATCCAGTGAGGCAATCCAACACCTCCGCGGCCCGTTCGTCAATCCGTTGCGCACAAGCGATGAGTGCGTCCTCTCGGTCCCCGCGACCGACCATCGCCTGCTTAGTCGCGAACCAAATTAGGTGCGTTCTAATTTTTGCCTGAAGCTGTGTAATTGTGGGAGCCATGGTACCAACTCAAAGTAACACCGAACCTTACAATAAAAAAAAAACAATAATAAACAATCGGCCCTGATCCTACCGCTAGGATATCCGCACAGGGTAAACACAACGATAATAAAGCAATTCACTAATTGATTGGCCCTGATCCTACCGATAGGATATTCTACACAGGGCACACACTACAATCACAATAAATATATTTTTTTTTATGTAGGTAGATTAAAAATCTTATACTAAAATAATCTTAAATCTAGTGGTTTTCTGAACCACGCTCTGCTACCAAAAATTGTCTAATTCCAAGCTAAACTCCCGCAGTGGAAGCGATTTACACAGGTAAATTTCGAACAAAATACCAGGAGTTCAACTGGAGGCAGACAATGGCTGCGTTACGCAGCGCTAAATAGCATGTACGCTGCACAATATAGCAGCGCATACTATGAATTAAACGTGAACCTAAATCTATTTAACTTAATTAACTAAGTTGATTGAAATTGGCAAATGATGTGTTCTGACCTTTACATAACTCAAGTCGGTAGTAAATACCGTCTGCCGATCTGGCGTTACGTCACACGTATTAGCCCTAGATTCTAAGTAAGTACCTCCAAATTATATCACCCCACGAATTCCGCAATTCGTACTAAGGAGTCACAATGATATGGTACAACAAATATGACTAAAGGGAACACACCATTAACACGAATAAACAGTTTTATACTAAACAACCAGGTTTAACTTACAGTCAACGTGCCGGTCCAAATGCATAAAATACCCAACGGAGAAAGGAAGTTCAGGGAATGGATCAAATCGGGATTCCGTGGGTACTTACAGGGCTGGGTGGAAAAGATATCGACACCCAGCATTCCACTACAGCCTTGGCGCGTTATTCACGTCAAACCACTCACAGCTTCTGTTCGTATTCCACTTTGATATTAGTCATTACGCGTGACCCAACCCGAATTTGGGCCGTACAAACGCGGGCCAAAATGGCCACCTGATGCCTATTCAACGCGACGCTCACGTGGAAGACGTCGAGACATCCAACAATCACTAAGCCTGGTATTCTAGTATAACCCAGGAGAACCGCAATAATACGATGCATCAACACGCGCGATCTCAAATTGAATCGTCCATTACACGCGGCATCACAAAACTCGTGGCGGGAAATCCGCACAAACACGATACACGACGTCCGAACGGTTTTCGAGTGACTGGGCGCGGTGCAGAAAATCACCGCTTGGCGCCTACCAGCGGCCCGCGCGCATGCCGCCACCCTCGCCCCGCGAGCGAGAAAGGGACAACATATGCCCAGAGCGATGCGTGCGAAATCGCGGCGCATTCATAGACCGCCATTAATACCTAACTCACCCCAGCATAACAACGCTAAATATTAAACAGACTGACAATCTGCCACTATAGTAATACACGTTTTTAATGAAACGATTTTCAAATATTTGTTAAACGTGGCGCTCTGCCTACCCCGCAAGGGATAATCAGATATGATTGAATTTTTGGGTTAGAAAATAGAAAGTATTATGTTGCCAAAGTTGAATCCACCATTCTGTAGCCAAAAGTGATAGCAGTCTATCCTTTTTTCACTCGGGGAAATTCATATTTCGTTCTGTCACAAAAATCACTGGTCATCAGAATGGTGGATTCAACTAGTTGTCTTGATTCCACTACTGATTGAAAAGGCTAATAACAATAGCAATGTCTCTTTCTGTTAAATATGTTTGGAAAAGGATAGTAGATATCATACATTATTTTAGTCATGTCATGTCGTAAATAGTGTCCCTCAATCTGTAATCCTCACCTATGAAAACTTACCGAAAGGCAATTTTGGTTTTGTCAAAAAATAGTGCTGAAATAGTGACAAATAGTGACATATGCAAGAAAATTAGTGACTTCATATTTCCCAAGATATAACTATCGTTTGGTGAGGATTACAGATCGAGGCTCACGCTGTAATCCCAACTCTCGTGTGAGCAAACGGTGGGGTATTTTCACTTGGTCTACATTCCAAAAAATAGTGCCTAATTAGTGACTAATAGTGACAAAAGATGAGAAATAGTCGCTTTATAATTCCAAAGTTATAAAGGCATCTTTGTGAGGATTATACCCAAAGCAATTTTTGCTGTAATCCTCACCTCATTTCTGCTAAACGCTTAGGTCTTTTGACTCAAATTTAGTATGAAAAAATAGTGCTGAAATAGTGTTCTTAAACTGCATTGATTCTTATTTAGTTTATGTAGTAGAAGCAATTAAAAAAACCGTAAGAACTTCTTCATACAAAATGGTCAGGTACAGTCGCGAACAATACTTCGTATTGTCGTACTTGAAGCTCAATACTGGTTTGTTATGTCGGAAGGAACGTAATCAAACAAATTTATTTCCTTCAAGTATTTTGTTTATATCTGACAGTACACAATATTTCTCAATCAGTCAGACGTGGCGATGATAACGACCGTATTTTTTGCGGCTGTTAACGCTCTGCCTAACCCGTAAGGGATAAAGGTGTGATATATGTTTGTATCTATGTAGTACATAAATAAATACATAAAAGATATAGGTACCTAACTTGTTTGGTAAAAATGGAACAAAAAACATATTTATGTGGTAAAATTCATTGAACTCATAAATAAATGAAAGTAGGTATATAGGGTGAAATCTAATCAGTGACCGATAGCGAAAACCCTGGACGGGCTGGTGATAAGGAACAACTTTCCCCAAGGAACATAGGTCGAAACATGAAAAAAAAATTAGACCTCCCGTACAAAAGTGCCGATCAGCTGATTTGGGTTACTATGGGAGTTCCAATTTTTTTTCATATTTCGACATATGTTCCTTGGGGAAAGTTGTTCCTTATCACCAGCCCGTCCTGGGTTTTCGCTATCGGTCACTAAATAGATTTAACCCTATATAGTTAACGACGTCCGAGGCGAGGATTAATACTATAAGTACCTAATTATACCTAAATAATATTTTTTGTTATTTTCAAAACGTGCGTTTTTATTTTAATTTTTCATAATAATCGTAAGTGGCGTATTTGTTATTTAAGAAATTTTATATTTGAGTTGTCATAATACTCAATATCGCGTAACGTGATGAAACCTAAAAATACCACGCAGGCGAAGTGCATGCAATAATTTCACTATTGTCTACCCTCTCGCTCACACGCGCGGCGCTCAGTTTTCGAGGCTCGGCCAAACCGGTTTTGTTTAGCGGTGGCGCGACCAAACAGGGCTTTCAGACTTAAGAGAATACGATGTGATAAATTAATGCGATGTGTTGATCTGAAAGATATAGCATAAGTACATATAAATACTTTATTGTTATAAAACCGTTAAAAAGTTCAAGGCGTTAAAAAATAGTCAACCAAAATACCTACTCATAAAATAGACCAAAATAATGTCAGTGGCTCAACTTATGTTTAAGTTAATACCTACCTATATTGGCAGAAATGACATTACCTAAATTAAAGCAAAAATCAAGTCTGTATTCTACGAAGTATTGTTCGCGACTGTACCTGACCATTTTGTATGAAGAAGTTCTTACGGTTTTTTTAATTGCTTCTACTACATAAACTAAATAAAAATCTATGCAGTTTAAGAACACTATTTCAGCACTATTTTTTCATACTAAATTTGAGTCAAAAGACCTAAGCGTTTAGCAGAAATGAGGTGAGGATTACAGCAAAAATTGCTATAGGTATAATCCTCACAAAGATGCCTTTATAACTTTGGAATTATAAAGCGACTATTTCTCATCTTTTGTCACTATTAGTCACTAATTAGGCACTATTTTTTGGAATGTAGACCAAGTGAAAATACCCCACCGTTTGCTCACACGAGAGTTGGGATTACAGCGTGAGCCTCGATCTGTAATCCTCACCAAACGATAGTTATATCTTGGGAAATATGAAGTCACTAATTTTCTTGCATATGTCACTATTTCAGCACTATTTTTTGACAAAACCAAAATTGCTTTCGTTAAGTTTTCATAGGTGAGGATTACAGCTTGAGGGACACCGTAAATAGTATATAATTTCCGCGCCATTTCGCAGATTTCCTGGTTTGTTTAACCGCCATATTTTAAATCGCCGCTTAATGTTGACAGAAACCGCAGAAACAGTTTTCTTAATTTTTTTTTTAATTTTTTTAAAACTTGCAAAATTTTCAAGCGCGGACAGGATTTGAACCTGCGACTTTCGCATTACTAGTGGCGACGCCTCTTCCATCTGGGCTACCGCAGCTCATTCCCTGCCCGCCAATTTTGCAAGAGTATTTTAATGCCAGTAACGCGTGGCACGACTTCATCTACCGGGTTAGTTTTTCTTTAATTGTTTAGTTATGATTGAGGCGATCATCCTTTTTTCTTGTCTAAGTCTATTTACCTGAAAGTACAGTGCTATTTTTTGTTAGAGTTTATTGTATTAATTTTCAAGCAATATATTTAAGGTAGAATTCCTTTTGGTAGAATGCCGTGTTGATGCATTAGAAAAGTATCACCCCATTTCTTTCCCGTGGGAGTCGTAAGAGGCGACAAAGGGACTCGAGGGTGTGTCACTATGGCGATACACAATTTTACAAATGACCCTCAAATATTTGTCAGACGTGGCGTAAATGTCGTTTTTTGATGCCATTTACGCTCTGCCTACCCCGCAAGGGATTATAGGCATGATATGTGTATGTGTAGAATTCCTTTTCAGAGCGTCAAGGGTTTCATGTGTGATATGCAACAACACGATTAAAAACAAGGACTTATTGAGAGCTCACATGAACACTCATCCAACGGCGAAATACTGTCAGCCGTGTGACGCGTGGTTCAGCCCCGCTAACTATAAAATACATCTGAAAACAACACCTTTGCACGTTAGCAAGGAGGAAGCTCAGTAAGTAAAACTAACTCAAAACCAGCTTAGTAGGTAATATTTATGAAAACTGCAAACTCAATGAAATATTCGCTAGTTATGGCAATTAATACCAAAAGTGGCCGTTTTTAGGCACTTTTTGTCATTACTTTACTTGCAGCGAATATTTCATTGAGTTTGCAGTTTCTAATTTTACATAAGGATAATACTAAAAACTTGGACAACGGACATGCTGATAGATTGTTTGTATAAAGAGAAAACTTTTTTTGTGAAGTAGCGCCACTGTCGAGGCCGTTTACGGCTTTGTTCGCCTTAAAAGTGTTTTGATATTTTTTCCCATTATGTCTGTTATATTGGTAATTGATCAATTAATTAAGGTATGATATATTCCGAGGTTCTGTTCCCGTAAAAGTTTGTGCTCAAGCGTTTGCTTCTGCCTGCGATATGTGTAAACTTGTAGCCTGTAGTTTCATAACTTAGGGCACTGCAGTTAGGCCTAACCTACCCAATGCAAATGGTACCTTCTAATTAATGTTACGCAACAAGTCTCTTGCGGCTGCTCTTTTTTTAAACAAAACAAAAACATCATGTATGTCGCAGCCAACTGGTTGAAAAGGCCGTTTAGTTGCACAGCTAGCTCTTTAATCAAAGAACGCCATTCAACCACACGACTAAACATCCATTACCTAAGTGGTTGAAGATAACGTTGTACACAACAACTAAACGACGCTTAGCCAACTGCAGTGCCCTTACAGGGTTTCATATGTGAATCTTTTTCCTTATTTACCACCTGTAAATACCATGTGAAAGCAATAAACTATTATGATTATGATTAACGTTGAAATTGCAAGGTGACCATCAGAGATGTGGTAGAGTGTTGGACGTCGTTACGTTTGATATTTCCAGCAAATATGTCACCCACATAATCAACGGCATCTATCGATGACTTTAGTACTTTTATCTTATTTAAAAATCTGTCAAAAAAGGCTCACTATCTTCCGTTGTCTTCTTCTTTTCGTGTGGGACACCGAGCTGTCCAACGACCCGAAGAACCGTGGTTTCAGAGTTTTTGAGTTGTCTTAAAACCTTCCGAAGTAAATGCGTTTTATTATCTGTTTCAGGTACACGTGTGACTATTGCAACCAAACTTTTTGCATAAAGTTAAAATTACGCGACCACATTTTAGTTGAACATATGAACATTGTAAGTACAACATAATTATCTATTTTAATTAATTTATTTATCCTGTTTATACCCCTAGTAAAAATGGGTGTTCTTACATATTTTATTTGATGTGTGTGTGATACCGGCTTAGAATAGCATCACCCTATTTCTTTCCCGTGGGAGTCGTAAGAGGCGACTAAGGGACTCGCGGGTGTAAATTAAAATTTTAGGCGATGAGCTAACAACCTGTCGCTATGGCAATACACAATTTTCCGAATGATCCTCAAATATTTGTCAGACGTGGTGTAAATGGCCGTTTTTTGCGGATTGCGGAAGGCGTGATATATGTATGTGTATGTATGTTAAATATTTTATGTGTTCGTGTTTTACACATATACATACATACATAAATCACACCTTTATCCTTTACGGGGTAGACAGAGCGTTAACGACCGTAAAACGAATATTAACACCACGTCTGGCAAGTTTGAATCAGATAACTGTGTATCACTATAGTGACAGGTTGTCAGCCCATCGCCTAAAATTGCATTGCACACCCTCGAGTCTCTTAGTCGCCTCTTACGACACCTATGGCTAAGAAATGGGGTGATGCTGTTCTAAGCCGGCATCACATGGCAACGTTCGTGTTTTGTTGTTTCCATTTTACTTAAATTTTACAGAATCCTTACAAATGCAAGCACTGTCACATGGAGTTCAAGACGGTCAGTCCGCGCGACCGACACCTGCGCGTCGTTCACGAGAAGAGACAGCTTGTCAAGAAATACGTCTGTGATGTGTGCGGTAAGCGGTGGGCGGTGAGTGAACATTCTAGTAAATAGAACATTTATTTACACTAGTTCCACTATGCCGTGTGATGCCGGCTTAGGATAGCATCACCCCGCTACGGTTACGAGAAGAGACAGCTTGTCAAGAAATACGTCTGTGATGTGTGCGGGAAGCGGTGGGCGGTGAGTGAACATTCTAGTTAATAGAACATTTATTTACACTAGTTCCACTATGCCGTGTGATGCTGGCTTAGGATAGCATCACCCCGCTACGGTTACGAGAAGAGACAGCTTGTCAAGAAATACGTCTGTGATGTGTGCGGGAAGCGTGGTCGGTGAGTGAACATTCTAGTTAATAGAACATTTATTTACACTAGTTCCACTATGCCGTGTCATGCTGGCTTGGAATAGCATCACCCCGGCTTGTTCACGAGAAGAGACAGCTTGTCAAGAAATACGTGTGTGAAGTGTGCGGGAAGCGGTGGGCGGTGAGTGAACATTCTAGTTAATAGAACATTTATTTACACCAGTTCCACTATGCCGTGTGGTGCCGGCTTAAGATAGCATCACCCCGCTTCGTTCACGAGAAGAGACAGCTTGTCAAGAAATACGTGTGTGAAGTGTGCGGGAAGCGGTGGGCGGTGAGTGAACATTCTAGTTAATAGAACATTTATTTACACCAGTTCCACTATGCCGTGTGGTGCCGGCTTAAGATAGCATCACCCCGCTTCGTTCACGAGAAGAGACAGCTTGTCAAGAAATACGTGTGTGAAGTGTGCGGGAAGCGGTGGGCGGTGAGTGAACATTCTAGTTAATAGAACATTTATTTACACCAGTTCCACTATGCCGTGTGGTGCCGGCTTAGGATAGCATCACCCCGCTTCGTTCACGAGAAGAGACAGCTTGTCAAGAAATACGTGTGTGAAGTGTGCGGGAAGCGGTGGGCGGTGAGTGAACATTCTAGTTAATAGAACATTTATTTACACCAGTTCCACTATGCCGTGTAATGCCGGCTTGAAATAGCATCACCCCGGCTTGTTCACGAGAAGAGACAGCTTGTCAAGAAATACGTGTGTGACGTGTGCGGGAAGCGGTGGGCGGTGAGTAAACATTCTAGTTAAGATTGTTAATTTTGGGGGGTTTTTCCTGTTCAGGAGGTCCGATTAATTTACGCATGTAAACTACACGCTTTAAAAATCTTGACTTCAATTTGAAACAAATATCGTTTTCTGATGGTGGTGGCGTAAAGTTACATGCCGTGTGATTAACCTGGCCAGCCCCGTGGCAGTGCATTGATTTTTAATTTTTTTTATCCCGCCCGAGCCGGTTTTCTATTAGGACATTACAAAATTGTTATAAAAAAAAGAAAATTGTGTGATACTAATTTCTTTTTTGTACAATGACGGTTCATGACGTCAATAAGTGATATGACAATACTATCCTACATTGAATATTGAAATTGAAAACAATTTATTCTCATTTTACAGAATAAGGAATTTCAATTTCCAATTTCCAATTTCAATTTCCAATTTAATACATCAACTTACTAAATCAATTCATTTAATGTCGTGCCGTGTTACCCTTATTTTACTCGTGGGTGTCGTCATCCAGGGAATGGGCAGCAGCGTTCCCTGTGAATGCCACATCTTGCCGAGGAGCCTGCCAAGTGTGGTATGGCAATACCCCTATTATGGGGAAGCCCATGTCCAGCTGTGCACTGTTGTGGCTGGTAATGTAAATCATTGAATACCAAATTTAAAAACACTTCCCGTTTTAAGTATACATTTTTGAAAACTTGCAAAAATTTCAAGCGCGGGCAGGATTTGAACCTGCGACTTTCGCATTACTAGTGGCGACGCCTCTTCCATCTGGGCTACTACGCGTTACTGGCATTAAAATACACAAATGCAAAATTGGCGGGCAAGAAATGAGCTGCGAAAGTATAGTATGGAGTCACTAGTATTGCGAAAGTCGCAGGTTCAAATCCTGCCCGCCGCGCTTGAAAATTTTGCAAGTTTTCAAAAATTTTATACCTAACACGGGAAGTGTTTTAAAATTTGGTACCTATTCAATTGTTTGCTTCTTTGTAATCGCGAGAAATGGCCTGGCCGCTTCCGCGCCGCATCCTCCGACTATAATTTTGACTCTGACTTTCTTTTTTCACCCAAGGGTTGCCTGGTAGAAATTGCTGCCTCAGCAATAAGGCCGCCTAAATTGTACCGATCTTTTTTATTTTTTTTGTATCTGTTTGTTTTGTTGTGTTTTGTACAAATAAAGTATATTGTTTTGTATAATCCGGCTCAAGTTTTTCTCCTTTATATTAACTTTCATATTTCAGACGTCATCAATGCTGCGCGACCACTCGTCAGTCCACACGGGCGCGCGGCCGCACGCATGCGGCACGTGCGACGCAACGTTCGGACACAAATCTGCTCTGTATCTGCACAACAGATATAAACACGACAAGAAGAAATGCCCTCCGAAGAAGAAGAAAAATGCGAAAGTAACGCCATTACAATAAACCATATTCGACAGATGTCAGTTTTATACTAAAAGAAATGTCAATGAAAGAAAATGGATCCTCCGCCATAGCATTAGCACGAATCTGACAGCTGTCAAACATGGCTTATTATATTCCACGGGCTTATGCACACGTGACGTGGACGCCACGCATCTGATCTGGCGTGTTTAATACAACTCTATACATTACAACCGATGCGTGCGTGCGTGCCACGCAACGCAACTATTCTGTGCTAGCCTTTAAGCAGGGATTACAACTAGGGATGCAAAATAGATCAAAACATCAATATATCTTTATATACACTCGTCTCATAATGTTCGAATTATGAATTCGAAAACAGATGCATAATGACCTACTTTATGCATTCTGCCTATAAAAACTAGGGTTTACTATAAATTACAGAAGCGTAATGACTTAATGACAAAACTCTTAATACCATAAAGTTGAGAAATGAAACGAAGTTTTTTTTTCCAATACTCAAATCGCTATCTTCCGCCGCACCTGACAGTTGTTGTTGTACGGTAATTTTTCGGATGTTGTTCAGTTGTTTTAATAGGTTTTTGTTCTGTTGTTGTTCAGATGTTGATTAGTTGTGGTTCAGATGTTATTCCGATGTTGTTCAGTTGTTGTTCAGTTGATGTACAGATGTTGTTCAGATGTTGTTCAGTTGTTGTACAGATGTTGTTCAGTTGTTGTTTCGATGTTGTTCAGATGTTGTTCAGATGTTGTTCAGTTGTTGTTCAGATGTTGTTCAGTTGTTTAGTTAAGTTATTGTTAAGACTCCACATCTAAACAACTGCTAAAGTATAGATTTTTAAAAATTCATATCAAGCCATATTACGTTCTCGTATTGAATTTGTCCTTGTATCGGGCCTTGCAATGGCCGGTGCGTACGTTTAGAAAAGTGTTTCTGAGTTTTTTTGGAGAGTGTAGATAAAATAGTGTATGCAACTGCTATAATTAGGCATTAGAATGCTCGTGTCAAACTATTATCACACTCGGCTGCGCCTCGTGTGATAAACAGACACTCGCATTCTAATGACCCCCATTATACGACAGTTGCATAAACTACTATAAAGCTGTGGATCTGAAAAATAAAATGCATTTTACTATTGTTTTATAATTTAATCGTTATATATAACAAATAAACTTTAATATAATAATATTGTTTTAATTAATGTTACACACCGTTAATAAACATTCAATCTGTAAAGATAGAATTAGTCGCCGGTTATTAGTTGCAAAACTAACCCGGTAGATGGAGCCATGCCAAGCGTTACTGGCATTAAAATACACTAGCAAAATTGGCGGGCAAGAAATGAGCTGCGGTAGCCCAGATGGAAGAGGCGTCGCCACTAGTAATGCGAAAGTCGCAGGTTCAAATCCTGCCCGCACTCGAAAAATTTTGCAAGTTTAAAAAAAAAATACATATACATTTTGGCGTGGCCACAGACATTCCTATTTTTCACAACCAATGGAAAGCAAAGTTTTTGTGTTTTGTTATAGAAAAACATTCGCAGGAGACACACAGTTGCGATTAGAACCTACACTTAGTCATTCATTCATTCATCACATTCAATTACAATCTTTTTATTGACATCAAAAATGTAAGTTAGTTGCTAATTTTGGTCTTAATATCTTCAGTCCATACAAAATCCACATATTTCCTATACAGGGAGTAACAAAAAGGCTATAAGCCGAAAGATGGTCAAGGTCCTCATGAAACCGAACAACTTTCCCCATGGAACATGAAATATAAAAAAAATTACCACCCATACAAAATTGCCGATCAGCTGGTTAATTTAATATGGGAGTACCAATTTTTTCATATTTCGAACTATGATCCATGGGAAAGTTGTTCAGTTTCATGAGTATGTAACTTGACCTCCTTTCGGCTTGTTATACCATTTTTGTTACTCCTTGTAAAAGGTCCTATTCAATTCACTGCGAATATTTTAAGGGTGTATTTAGATATGTATAAGAAATACAATTGAAACATTAAAAAACAATTTATTTATTTACTTAACTGTTCATTGCACACAAGATAAAACATGCCGTGTGATGCCGGCTTAGAATAGCATCACCCCATTTCTTGCCCGTGGGAGTCGTAAGAGGCGACTAAGGGACTTGAGGGTGTGTATTGCAGTTTAAGGCGATGGGCTGACAACCTGTCATAATGGCGATACACAATTTTCCGGATGACCCTCAAATGTTTGTCAGACGTGGCGTAAATGTCCGTTTAATGCGGCCATTTATGATCTGCCTACCCCGCAAGGGATTATAGGCGTGATATGTGTATGTATGTATGTAGATAAAACACAGACCAATTACATTAAAGAAAAACAACACAACAGGTACTACTTATTTACATTTGACGGAAAGTGACAGCGCTAATTTGAGGTAAGTTAAAAGTTTTTATTTCTCGAAATGAGATCATTGATAACACTGCGTCCGAGGTACGTTCGTGGCGTGGCCTCTAAGTGACCACATCGGGTTTGGGACTCTTACTTGTATGTGTACTCAAATGCTTTTTTAAATTACAGCTTTGGGCAAACTTTCTGTCACATATTTGACAAGCATACGGTTTTTCATCTGTGTGTATTCTGACATGATTTCTGAAATGATGTTTGTAAACGAACTTTTTGTCGCATATTGAACAAGCATAAGGTTTTACACCAGTATGTGTGATGATATGACGCGCTAAACTTTCTTTTTGAGCATACTTCTTATCGCATATATCACAAGCATAGGTCTTTTCACCCGAGTGTGTTCTAACATGCTTAGATAAAGAAAAACTTACAGCAAACTTTTTATCGCATATCTTACACGCATAGGGCTTTTCGCCGGTATGTATTCTCAAATGTTTACGAAAATGACAACTTCTACCAAACATTTTTCCACACATTTCACAGGTGTAAGGTTTTTCACCAGTGTGCGTTCTGACGTGGATCTTTAAATTTCCACTTTGGGTAAATTTTTTATCGCACATCTTACAAGCGTAAGGCTTTTCACCGGTGTGTATTCGCATATGTTTAACTAGCCGACTAGTTTCGCTAAACACTTTTGCACACTTGTCACAAGCATAAGGTTTTTCACCCGTGTGTAGTTTGACGTGTCTTGTCAACTTATTATTCGTAGCAAACCTTTTATTACACAACTTACAAGCGTAAGCCTTCACACCAGTGTGTATTGTCATATGTTTATTTAGCTGACTACTTTTGCTAAACACTTTTTCACATACGACACAAGCATGAGGTTTTTCACCAGTGTGTGTCCTGATATGACTATTCAAATGACTTTTTTTAGCAAACTTTTTTTCACATAACTTACAAGCATAAGGTTTGTCACCCGTGTGTGTTCTAATATGTGCAATCAATTTCCCTTGATCACTTATTCTTTTATTGCATATATTGCAAATTAAACTATTCTTACCAGTTTTCTTTTTTGTGTTCGTATTATTTTCTCCATTCCCTATCGACTTTGTGCCTGTATGCTTGTTTTTACTTGATATATGTTTGTCAGCACCTTCGCAAGGCGTCGGTGAGTCCACGTCTGTACCTTCGCAAGCCTTCCGCAAGGCCGTGTTTTTGGCTTCATGTGATCTTGCAGTTACAGCGCTCGTCTCTTCGGACCCGGTGGTACAAGTATAACTATTATTCTGTAAAAAAAAAACATTTTCTTTTATTATTAATTATACTTAATATATAAATCAATAGCTTAATTAGTGTCAAGAAACCACACAAGACGACAAGTGGCGAAATCTCGTATCGGAGGCCAAGACTCACTTATTATTATATACCTCTAATAACGTATTAGTTGCAAAACTAACTCGGTAGATGGAGCCGTGCCACGCGTTACTGACATTAAGATACACTTGCAAAATTGGGGGGCAAGGAACGAGCTGCGGTAGCCCAGAAGAGGCGTCGCCACTAGTAATGCGAAAGTCGTAGGTTCAAATCCTGCCCGCGCTTGAAAAAATTTGCAAGTTTTAAAAATTATAAAATACATACCTATATAAAAATGTATAAATAAGCAGTGTTCGGAACTAAACCGAGCCGCATGATGCCGGCTTAGAATAGCATCACCCCATTTCTTTCCCGTGGGAGTCGTAAGACGCAGCTAAAGGACTTGAGGGTGTGTATTGCAATTTTAGGCGATGGGCTGAGAACCTGTCACTATGGCGATACACAATTTTCCTAATGACCCTCAAAAATATATGTCAGACGTGGCGTAAATGTCCGTTTTTGCAGCCGTTTACGCTCTGCCTACATATAAGATAACAGGCGTGATATGTGTGTGTGTGTGGGAACGAAACAGTAATCACCGTTTCATCATCATCCTCCTCTCCTACGTCACGGTAGAGCTGGTCATCATCATCATCTTCATGTTTCACTTCCTCTTCCTTAATCTCTTCTTCTTTCACTGTAATAATACATTGTTCATCATAGTATAATTTAGGAATAATCTTAATTATCTGCCGTGTGATGCCGGCTGAGAATAGCATCACCCCATTTCTAACCCATGGAACCCGTAAGAGCCGACTAAGGGACTCGAGGGATGTGTATTGCAATTTTAGGCGATGGGCTGACAACCTGTCACTATAGCACAGAATATATAATAGTACTAACGTACAGAAGAATCACTCCCTAAGAAATTACATGTTTAGGTATAAATTAATACCTACGCTCGGTGTACCCAACCGCTCACAAACAAAATTGAAACTTATGAACGCGCGCGAACGCTCAATCTCCCTTGCGCATCGCAGTTTTATGACTGAGCCGCCGGCGAACTCCAAGTGTTGTAACTTGTCATCATGTTATTCGTGCACGAAGATTTTTTGTTATTGATTTTGCTATAATATCTTATTTGTTCACTTAATCTACGAAAGGAATTGTAAGATTTGTAAATATTTATAAACCTAAACGAAATTATTAATGACTACTGTTTATATAGAAAAACAATTATTCTTGTGTCTAACTGTTCTTTGTATCGAGTGGGACACCGAGTCGACGACTTGATCGATTTTTTAACGAATAAACGTACTAAAACACAGAAAAAAATCAAGTAAGTGTGCGCGCGAGCAGCACGTGCGTGCGAACAGTGCGGCGGCTAGCGGCACACTGGCGGTCTGGCGACGACAAGTGACAACCCGCGGAGATTAGTCCCCGTAGGGGACCCGCCGGCGGAACATACCTAAACCGTGGAGTGAGACCCCCCTGACTATAGTCATACAGTTATCTAGTTGACCCTCAAGCTTTTGTCAGACGTGGTGTTAATATCCGTTTTACGGCCGTTTACACTGTGCCTACCCCGTAAGATCCCTTACGGGGTAGGCACAGTGTAAACAGGCGTGATTTATGTATGTATGTATCTTAATTATGCAATAAACCATTGAAATTAGAAGTCGCAACAAATTCATCATAATCGGTTTATCCGTACTAGTAGTATTATAAATCTGAGAGTTTGTGTGTGTATATGTATGTATGTTTGTTACCTCTTCACGCTCAAACGGCTTGACCGATTTGGATGAAATTTGGAACACAGGTAGAGTATAATCTGGAATAACACATAGGCCACTTTTTACCGCAGGAAAACAACTATTACGACAGGAAAATGAGTGGCAGCGGGTGAAACCGCTGGGCGGAAATCTAGTACTCTTTATAAACGGGGTGTAAGGGACAACCCTCCGAATACTGACAGGGTGCATGCAGACCATTTAACTGAACAACTGTACCCTAGGAACATATGTCTGGAAACGACAAAAAGAAATCGACCTCTCATACAAAATCACAATCAGCTGACTGCATTTACCATGGGGAGTCAATTTTAATTTTTTGACGTTTCCTGAAATATATTTATACGGATTGTTGAACAGTTTCATGGTCTGCATGCAGCCTATCAGTGTTCGGAGGGCCGTCCCTTACACCCTGTTTAAATTAGAGCCGACACCTTTAAAATAGCAGATTATTTTAAAGCTGTCAAATACATACTAGAATAGAAGTAATAGCAAAAAAGGAATAAGGACCTAAATACCAAATTTTAAAACATTTCCCGTGTTAAGTACCAATAACATTTTTGAAAACTTGCAATTTTTTTAAAAATAAGGACCTTATTCCATAGCATTGTGTATGTGTTTAACAGTTGTCAAAATGGGCTTTTACAAATGGCTCTACTTAAGTCTATACATACCCATCTCAATGTCAGTGTGAGTGCCGCTGGAGTGGACTGTCTGTGAAACAAACACATGAAATGAAATTAACTTTATTCAATATACGATAAAATACGATTTGCCATGCGATGCCGGCTTGGAATAGCATCACCCCATTTCTCACCCATGGGTGTCGTAAGAGGCGACTAAGGGACTCGAGGGTTAGATGTGAATTGCAATTTTAGGCGATGGTGGGCACGTTAAGCCGTCGGTCCCGGTTGGTGTCTATGATGACTTAGACGGCGGTTGTAACACAACCATGTCAGAGGCCTTCTACTGGTAGTAGGCGGATAAGAAACTCTGACACCAGGGTTCATCGGGTCGTTCTTCCACTCTGTGTCCCACACGAAAAGAAAGAAAGAAAGCAAGTTTGCGCACAACTAATACATTCCTGAATACAGTGACGTCAAGACAAAATTAAATTAATACTGGTTTAGAACAGCATCACCCCAATACATCCAGTGGGTGTCGTAAATAGCGACTGAGTGATAAATTCATCCAGGGAATGGGCAGCAGCGTTCCCTGTGAAAGCAATATCGCGCGTGCAGCCCGCTTAACGGAGCGGGCGCCCTAGGGTAACAGCAAAACTTGGACAGAGGACATTCTGATGTATTGTCTGTATTAAGAGATATGATTTTGTTCGTGTAGTGGCGCTACATTCGCGTCCCCACTCGCTTTAACGGAGTGTTGGGCCTGAGGGGTATCCGACCCACGTCCCTCGGCGTAGCAGGCAGGGGTACTAACCGCTATGCCAGCGGGCCAGTCATCAACTCACCGCCTTGTCACCGGAAGCATCTAGTGTGTCCATTTCATCTTCGCTATTGTTCAAGTCGTCATCTTGCTCTTTCTTTAATAAATCTGTAATAGTATTTTACATGATAACTTTTACACAACTGCCTTAGGGCTGCCGCAGTCTAAACGTACGTTTAATAGCGCCACCAAGAGCACTTTTTATAGAAATCAGAAAATGAAACGAACGTAATGGGTAATTATCTAGGGATTCTCGACTGTCATGTAGAGGGCGCTGAGCTTAATTGAAATAACGTTTCTTTACACGAAAACTGTACCACTTTATAAATTATTCTTTATTTTATGTTTATTGAAGTGTTCTTAATTTCGTTATTGTTTTTTGTTTATTAACATTAACGACACTCAATATAATAGCAAGACGACAAGTTTTTTTTTGTAGCAAATCAAACTAAACAGAATTAATTAGTAACGAACACTAAGTGAAGCGGAACCTGTGACAAAACTATGGCTGCCACCAGCCATATTGCGACGTCAAATATTCAATTTAGCACAGTGCCCTCTGGTTTGACATTCAGAACTATCAACAGAACTGTCAACAGAAAAACTCCCATTGAAATAAAGGTGACTTTGCCTAGAATAATAAACGCTGCCGCTTGTCGACCGGCGGCCCTTAGAAGGAGGGTTATGCTTTTTGAGAGTATGTAGACTACGGCTAGATGGATGTTGACATATGAGGTGTCGTTACATTCGTCTCAGCAGCACCAGTGACATTTGCTATACTAAAATTTCATAAATTTAAAATGGCAGATTTTAGGACATACAATTAAGGGTTTAAAATTACCCCAGTTGAGTTTTTGTTTTTTAATAATCATGCTAGTATTTTTATTTTACTAGTAACCTTACTTACTTAAAACTGGATGGGTTGGTGTTTAGTACAACTTACAAAAAACTCAGTTGATAATTCGATCTACCTATCCACTTGATGCGATAATTGTCAACATGGTGCGATGTTATGCAAATAAGTCAGCTTTATGCAGTTTTTTCAAGACTGGACTCTTCAGTTTAACCCCGGGGCTTACACGGGCTTACACCTGACTGGTTGGTGGAGGGAGCAAGGGCTCAAAGTGGAGGAGTTTGTGTTATTGGGGCGCGACTGGGCTAAGGAGTTGTTTTGGGGAGAACCAAGCAATTGGAAGTATGAAAGATGCAGAGTAGTTAAAGTGCAGAGACTCAGCACATAATGACTAAATTGTATGTACCCTGAAATAAAGAAAGAAAGCTGCGTTATTAATAGCAATAGAAATCCTTACCATTCTCGAATTCAACACTAGAATTGCCCTCTGCCTTACTCAGCAACTGTCGCTCAGACTCCAATACCATGGCCTTGAACTCAGTAGCATCATTCAATCTATTGATACACAATTTGCAGATCATCGTAGTCAGACTTCGATTTGTTGAAAGCTGGAAAGAATGGAAAGAATTATTATATTATTAATCAGGCAGGCAGTTTTACAACTGATAAATGCTTTATCCTGCTCTTCAATTGTTTTGGTTGCCTTTCTGTGACGCTATGTGACTGTCCAATTGGTTTTTGAATGAGTTGATGGATGAAGCCAGTACAATATCTTGAGGCAACTTATTCCATGCATCAACTACCATGTTCATCAGAAAGTGCTTATGGGGATTATTCTTTGAGCGTCTTTTTTTTAGTTTTAGAGTGTGTCCTCTTAAACGGGTATTTATGTCTCGCTGGAATATGTTTTGGAAGTTATTTAGGTTGTAATAGTTATTTAGGATTTTAAAGGTTTCTATTGGAAAATAATATAGAATTAATGCCATATAAAGCTTAGAATACTGTTACCCCATCATCATCATCCTTCCTGTTATAACCCACATCCTTAACTTTTCCCTATCCACTAAAACCTTTCCTGATGCTTGGAAACAAGCGTCAATAATCCCTTTACCTAAAACCAAAAAACCTTCCTCCCCATCCCATTACCGTCCAATATCTATACTTCCCTTCTTGTCCAAGGTCCTCGAGCGACTGGTCCATCGGCAACTTTCCTCCTTCCTTCAAAGAAATAGCCTGTTGAACCCATTGCAATCCGGATTCCGCCCAGGTCATAGTACCGTTACTGCTCTCGTAAAGGTTACTGATGACATTCGCCTCGGCATGTCTCAGCAAAACGTAACTTTACTAACACTCTTGGATTTTAGCAGTGCGTTCAACACGGTTGATTTTGAAATCCTCCTTGCACTCCTTAAATCCTTGAAAATCTCTGACACCGTTACTGACTGGTTCGGTAGTTACCTGACAGGTCGGCGACAACGCATCAAGATTGAGGACAAAACCTCGGACTGGTGCGATATTGAATCAGGGGTTCCACAGGGTTGTGTCCTATCCCCACTCCTATTTTCTATTTTTATTAATTCCATCTCCACCAGACTGTCCTCCTCCTACCATTTGTATGCCGATGACCTGCAGCTCTACACCCAAGCATCAACTGATGATATCCATAACGCCATATCCGCCATAAACCACGACCTGGAGGAGATAGCTTCTTGGGCAGTTTCGTATGGCCTTAAGGTCAACCCTTCTAAATCACAAGCTATTTTGATAGGTAGCTCTCGACAACTCGCCAAGATTGATATCTCTTCCCTCCCAAACGTGCTCTTCATGGGAACTCCCATACCCTACTGCGACACAGTCAAAAACTTGGGTGTGATATTTGACCGCACGCTTTCTTGGTCGCGACATATCGGAGAAATTAGTAGAAAGGTTTTCGCATCCATGGCCTCTCTTAAGCGACTGCAAAACTTTCTACCGATTTCCACAAAAAAAGAGATTGCTGAAGCCCTGCTACTCCCGATATTAGACTACGCTGATCCTTGCTACACCGACGCAAACGAAGTGCTAGTCAATAAACTTGAAAGGCTCCAGAACATGGCTATTAGATTCATTTTCGGGTTACGGAAATATGACCATGTATCTGAATACCGCGCAAAATTAAAATGGCTGCCCATCTGACTGCGTCGTAGTTCCCATCTCCTTACCCTCCTTTTCAAAATCCTCAACGACCCTCACGCTCCTCCGTATCTGAAGGATCGTTTTACTTACCGCTTCTCTCTGCACGGTCGTCCAACACGCTCCGGCACCGCAAACCTGCTCGTGTGCCCAGTAGAACCCACCAACTTCTTTTACCGATCTTTCACGGTCCAGGCGGTGCGCCAGTGGAACGCCCTACCGCCGTCTATCAGGCAAGCTAAATCCATTAACGTTTTTAAAAATCTCCTTCGTAAGCACTTTGAGTCTCAATGTGGATACTGTTGATGGTTGTTCGCCATCTTAGATAGTCACTTTGTGTAAAGTCAGTATTTATTAATAAGTGTGTAGTATATGTATAGTAGTTATTATATTATATTTGTAGCCTGTATAGTATTGTATAGAACGTAGTATATTTTATGACCATTTATTTATTTATTATTTGTTCGTAGTAATTAGTTAACGTCTAGTCCTATGCAAATACGATTATGCTCTGCTCCCGCTGCTCCATATACAATTTCCAGTACTTAGGTTGCCTGGAAGAGATTGCCTGTTAGCAATAAGGCCGCCTAATTGTACGCTAATTAAGTTCTACTTTGGCTGTATATATTCATGTTGTTTCCTTTTGTGTGCAAATAAAGTATTCTTATCTTATCTTACCCCATGCTTACACAAGGGTGTCGTAAAAACCAACTAAAGGATGAATTCAGGGAATAGGCATAGTATTCTGTGTGAATAACCTTGCACTGTGCTCGCCAATCTACTTCCCAAACATAGTGAGTATGTTTGGGAGGTAGATAATACCCCCTAATAACAGGAGGCCTATGTTAAGCAGTGGAGAGTTTTGGCTGTTTTCATATGTTTGGGTAACCACATCTTTTTCTTCCTATTAAACTAGTTAAGTAGGTAACTTTTGTTTTCTAAAGGATGTTTAGCGTTTGTTTTAAAGATATTGTGAAACCCTCTAATACCACCTTTTACCTCACCATGATCTCATGGAGGAGGCAATGGCTGAAAGTCAGCGCTAAAGAGACAATGGTCTTGCCAGCAAATTTTGACCCATTAATGAAATCAGAATATGATAAACCAATAAATATTCTTAAAAGCCTTTGCTTAGTGTCACTCTTGGGTCGAGAAAATTGAAACTGCTGTACACAAACAGAATTAGATATTTAAAACGTGGGTTAAAGTAAAGGAAACATGAGCAATGTTAGTTTGTTGTTACTTACAAATAAATTGAATGTTTCCAAGAATGTTTCTCGGTAGATCTCCTCGTGACAGCCGACATCCATACAACATCGACATTGTCCAAATAGTTGATTTTTATTCGTAGACATTAAAAATGCTGTAAATTTTATAATGCAAAGAATACTACACAGATTATGAAAATAATAATAACAAAGAAAGAGCACACACACAAGCTTACAGTCAGCTGTCATCCACCACAGATAATAAATACGATTCAGATCGTCTGAGAATAGTTTTGCTACTCGATAATAGATGGTAGTTTAAGGTGGTCGCACATAATAATCATAATTCTTTAGGACATTTATTGCTTTCACATGATAATATTTACATTTAAATAAGTAAATAAAGTTTCACATATGAAACCCTGTTAAGGCACTACAAAGACAAAATATTTTAAATACTAAATAACTTAATATAAACCAAATTAACATTTTATTAATAGAAAATTATTTTTCATATATATGCTACATCATAATTTATTATTTAGCTAATAGGAACTTCTATAACAATAAACTCTATACAATACAATCCTTTAACAATGTTTTACAAAAAATTCACCTTTTATAGGTCGTTTTGCTATTCGGCAATAGATGACGCTACGATTTCATTTCAAACTGTTTCCTTCAATTTTAAGTGAGCTTTGAAAGACCCAAAATTAATGTGTGCATGGGTGGTTTCTAAGTCACTCACAGTTTATCTGTGCTCACAGTCAAGCTCTCGGTTGAATTGAAAACGAATTATTTTCGCGAGGAAAGTACCTACTCATTGTTCGTGCACATTGATATTGAACCACTATTTAGAAGACATTAAATAATCTTTGCCTGCTTATTCATATTCACTGAGGACACTGCTTTTTATCTAAAACGGAAATATTACAGCGAGCATGTTTTCGCCAGGTGGGTACCGGCAACAAAAATAATACAACGATTACTTCAATTTGAAGGTAGATGAATAGAATAACTCTGTAGGATTCATTGGTTCGTTAATCAACTAGTTGTTCCCGCATGACAAGCAACGACCGTCAATTTGATGAGATGATAAAAAAAACGTAAATTTATTTTATTATGTTCTGATATGTATTTGCAGCGGTGGAGGTCAGTTATTTGCAGCTGGGAGCATGTCTCCAACAACACTTGATGCGTTGAAAAGGTATGCATAGAAACCATATTTATGAAGAAATATAATTTATTTTGTCCGCCGTGTGATGCCGGCTTATAATAGCATCACCCCATTTCTTTCCCTTGGGAGTCGTAAGAGCGGACTAAGGGACTCGAGGGTTTGTATTGCAATTTCAGGCCATGGGCAAACAACAAAGATGGTGTGTGAATGACCCTCAAATATTTGTCAGACGTGGCGTAAATTACCGTTTTGGCCGTTCGCGCTCTGCCTACCCCGCAAGGGATTTTAGACGTGATATGTGTATGTATGTTTGTATCTATAATTTGTTTCAACAAACTTTTCGTTAAAGCTGCTAGGCATGGGCTATGTCTACTTTATTTTAGTGTATGGAGTTCTGTCACAGACCAAAGAACTTTGTTTAGGCACTCTGTGTATTCTATGTTCCATAAATGCCTCGGCAAGTATACTATTTCTGTCTGTGCTGTATTATGTGATGCAATGAAAGTATCATATGACAGACGAAAACAAACTGCACTGCACCTCCAACCCACCAATCATCCAATAGTATGGCAAGGCAAATAACCTCAAATTTGATAATTGTATTTTTTATAAATTTTATTTTAATTTAATTTAATTATTTACGAATTTTGGACATTTTATTTATTGTAATTTGACATCGTTATTTTCTTTTGTATAATTTTTTGACATGTGTTTTTACAAATTTTAAACTACCTAGATATTTTTACTATGATATATTTTGAAGAAGTGTTCACCAAGCGACAATTAAAAATTAAAAATATTTGCATGCTTGTACACAAGTCGAATACTGTACGGGAAACCTTTAACTACTGTTACACCTTTTTAACATGTATTCTGGCAAATAAACGATTATCTATCTATCTATCTATCTATCAAAAAAGAGGTGTCAGGTCTAGCTGTGGACTGTACTGGCACTTTCTTTGACTGCCACCAAACTAATTGATATTACCATATGCCGCTGGACATCAGCCTCCCTCAGAGTACGCTATAAAGCATGATCTACCGTTTTCACCATCTTCATTGGATTGCAGGAACAAATGGAACAAGATGTTGATGTTCACTCTGAGCCAGACACGAGCACTCACACACCCAGTCAGTTACATCTCCATCAATATTCAGGCTTAGATTATGGTACTGTTCACACAGTTTCCAGATAGTATTGGATTATTATTAAGTAGGTATTCAACATTTTTGAAACACTATATTGGGTTAGGAAACATCAGAAACATGCATAATTCTTATGCTGCTGGCATGATTCAAATCCATGACTTATACTATAGATATCATCAAAATTGTATTATATTAATAATTTTGTGAAAATGTAATATGAATAAACAGTAAACTTTCCATTGAGTTTTCAATAAGATGAGACTTGTCTGAAGATATAATTCCATTTAACTTTTGTATGAAAAACGTCCCAACATGTTTCCCCGCAGTGACCCAAAATAAGAGTGTCGCTAGTAGGTACAGTTAAGGGCTAGAATGAGCTATTCCACCAAAAATCTGACTTAAATTCTACAAGTATCTAGTACCTTAAAATAATTAATTCTTGTATATTTAGCGGTAATGGCTCCCAATGAAATTTTGTGTGTTGGAGGTTTTGGGGACGATTAATCAATCTAGCTAGGATTCATAAAAAAGCCTTTTACCAACAAAAATAGCCAAGCAAAGCTTCGTCAACCAGTTTGTATAATTTTTGTTTGATGTTTTCAGCGACAAATTTAGGCCTCCATTCAGAGCTGGACATCATACCTGAACCCTCCGAGGAGCGGATGGAAGAGACGCAACATGCAACAGGTGACAGCAGTATGTATCCATACTAATATTATAAATCCGAGAGTTTAAGTGTGTATGTTTGGTAACATTTCAAGTTCAAACGATTTGACGGATTTGGATGAAATTTGGTACACAGATAAATTATAACACAGAAACGTCATTTTGGCACGGCCACCTATCACATGAAATATCTTTTAAACGGCGAAGATACATTTTTTTTACTTGTTCACACCATCAAACTTATGGTATTCCATGGTGGCCGTGTCAAAATGACACACACAAAGTAAGATAGGATAAAAAAGTGGAGAGCCTTTTTTGATAGTTAAACATGTAAATATAACTACACTAAAACATTTTCCTGTAAAATATCGCCCAGACGAGAGAGAAACCTGGCGATTCTTTCCGGCGACTTCGGCGAATATCTTAATCGTAAAATTCCTAAAGGATTTATCGTTCGAGTACTGTCAAAAGCCAAAATCAGAGAAAAAAGCCCATTAGCTACTACTTTGTAGCGTTCATAAAGTTCAGAGTTACATACAGTTTCAAAAATTAACCAAAAAGCATGGAATTGCCTTTTTACATTTTTAATGTTTGAAGGAAAACTAAAGTCAGACTTAGCCCGTAGAAATTTTTCACGTTGTATATGTAGATAATACCCCTCTGGCCGCCATCGCAACTGAATTTCACAACTGGTTTTGGTAGAAGAAATAATTATCTTTGTACGTTCCTGAAATTGTACATTATTTTATTACACAGATTAGTATCCTCTTCAAACATACATACATCAGCTATTGCAGTCCACTGCTGGACGTAGGCCTCCCCCAGGGTACGCCTTAGGGCACGATCTCCCGTTTTCGCCATCCAGTCGCTACCAGCCGCCTTCTTTATTTCATCTGTCCATCTGGCCGGAGGCGTGGCCTCCACTCGAGAACCCGCTTACTCCACCGTCCGTCGGTTCTACGACAACTGTGCCCAGCCCACTGCCACTTCCAGACTATGTCCGTTACTTTGGTCTTTTTGCGAATAGTCTTATTCCGGATTTTATCCATTATAGAAATACCGAGCATAGACCTTTCCAGAGCTCTCTGAGTGACATGTAAACGGTGTAGGCCAGTTTCACTTCAAACAGTTTGCATGCAAATTAATAAGATTGTTGTCATTTGTTGTGTACAAAGAAAATAAATTCTTTACTCGCAATTGGTTGTGAAACTAAATTAACCATATCAACTAGTTGCGAACAAATAATTAAATTTCTCTTGCCGCAACTAGGAACGTACATAGAAAATTATTTTTTCTACCACAACAAGTTGTGAAATGCAGTTGCGATGGTGGCCGGGGGGTAATATTCAAACATATGTGTGACATACCAACATTACCAACACTTGACATGCATTTTTTTACATACATACATACATACATACATCACATCACGCTTATAGTCCCTTTCGGGGTAGGCAGAGCATAAATGGCCGTGAAAAACGGTAATTTACGCCACGTCTGACAAAAGTTCGAGGGTCAATCAGATAACTGTGTATCACTATAGTGACAGGTTGTCAGCCCATCGCCTAAAATTGCAATACACACCCTCGAGTCCCTTAGTCGCTTCTTACGACACCCACGGGCAAGAAAGGGGGTGATGCTATTCTAAGCCGGCATCACACGGGGCTTTACATTTCTGTAAATTTACTATATTACATACATACATAGACATATCACACCTATAATTACTTGCGGGGTAAGCAGAGCGCTTATTATCCGTACTAATATTATAAATCTGAGAGTTTGTGAGTGTATGATGTTTGTTACCTCTTAACGCTTGAACGGCTTGACCGATTTGGATGAAACTTGGAACACAGGTAGAATATAACCTGGAATACATAGGCCTAACTTTTTACTGTAGGAAAGCAACTATTACCACGAGAAAATGAGTGGCAGCGGGTGCAACCGCTGGGCGGAAATCTAGTATTTTAATATGTTAGAATAGTAAAATTTGTAAATAATAAATTCCAAAAGATTTTTTAGTGTTTAATGACAGGCAATTTAAAATAAAAAGCATACTGTATGTTCGAAAGCTTATTACAAGACAACAGATGATCTAAAAGATAAAAACGTTTGGTTGGTAGCAACTGTTGCTCCAACACAATGTACGGCAACTTAAATAATATTTAAAAATATGTTTGACATACCAACACTTGACATGTATTTTTTTACTTTCAAAAATAATATAGTAAATTTACAGCAATGTATTAGAATGTGACTTTCAATAGATAATCTTGTAAATTCCTACTTAGAAAATAATGCTTTAAATTTTAATTCGAGTCCCTTGATTATAGTCTTCTACATCACGTATTGCTAAGGGGTGATGCTATTACAAGCCGGAATAACCATAAATTCTTATTTGAAGTTTTTTTTCTAGGGCTAGCCACTGACTTCAATTTGATGAAGTTTGAAACATAATCAACGATTGTCAAAACCGTACACGTCGCCACAGACATGCGCGCGCCGGCGGCCTTCAGATCACGCAGATGAAGCAAACCACTCTGTTGAAAACAGAAATCAGACAACAGGCACGACATCAAGCGAAGGATGTAAATAGAAGTAACAAGGAAACTTCAGACGCTACACATAATATAAGTCGGGAGTTTTATAAATGCCGAGCGTATACAGAACAAGAAACTAAACAAGATTCAGGAGTATGTTCAACCATCAAACATTCATGCACATTATCTAAATATACAACCGACAATGAAAATGATTTCAAATATCACTCACATATGCACTCGGCAAGAACCCACTATATATGTGATACGTGTTGTTATTGACTTTACAAAGAAAAACATTAATACGTCATGTAGCGACCTCTGGGAGCTACGACAAGAAGCTCAATCAAAGTGGTTCACGAGCAAGCAAGACGCAACAGAAGTTCCAACATATCTGCAAGATGGCGCCACGTGACAGAACAAAGAGCCTGAAACGCGGTATCGAAGTGTTTCACCGCGCAACGCATATATACGACTTCCAATTCTATCCAGGTGGACCAGTCGGTCCCCTGGACACAACACCCGGCCAGGCGGGTAGCTACCCTTTTCCCGACACCACCTGGAACCCTCCATTCTGCCTATTGGCATCACTCCTGTCACCCGCAATAGTCATTTTAAGTACAAATGTTCGGTTTGTAAAGTATGCGATAAAGAGATGCAGAGAAATCAAGCTTTATATAACCATGTAAAAATACACACTGGTGATAAGTTATATTTTTGTAAGATTTGCGATATAATACAGTTTGCTCAAAGTTATCAGTTAAAAAGACGTTAAAACACACATAGGTGAAAAAACATATTGTCAGAACACATTCAGGTGATAAGCCTTATGCTTGTAAGTCATGCAATAAACAGTTTGCTCGAAAAACTAATTTAACGAGAGATGTCAGAACGCACACAGGTAAGAAGCTGTATTCTTGTGAGTTATGCGATAAACAGTTTACTCAAAAATCAATTTTAACATATCACGGCAGAAGACACACAGATGAGAAGCCTTTTTCTTGTGAGTTTTAACGAAAAATATAGAGCTCGCTTCGCTCGGGTTATGCGTAGTTATGGTATTGGTTATGCGCAGTATGGCTTCTCTCTCTTGCCTTTTTAAATTTATTACTTATCATACACTACAGTTCAGCCCTTCGCCTAGAATATGGTCTTTTTGAACAGATTTAAACAGTTATTTAAACATCAGGGGGTCTTTAAATTAGCCGCGCAAGGTAATAAAATTAGCGTTCTAATAGTGGTGAACTGTTTTATTCCTCGTAACCTTGCTGGCGTTCGTTCGTTTTTCGGACCCGTAGTCCTTATTAATTGTTAGCGATATCAAAATACGCTTAAATAAGTGCCACTGGCACACCGCAAATATTATTTCCCAACTTTCAATCACTCCAATTACAACTTCTTAATACATTTCCAAGAATGTACTCATTTCATTCATTTAAGAATCGTTGTGGTCCTCTCTGAAACGGCGGAGCCGTTTCGGGGGAGATGGCGTCGAGGCTTTGCCTGCATGTGGCAACATGCAGGTCATTGGGTCTGGGACATGTCCCCTTGGTCACATCCGGTGATCTTCTCCGCCCGCGAGATCAAGCCCCCGTTCGGGAGGAAGCCCAGGAAACGACCATCAGCAGGGCGGGTGAGGCGTCGAGTCAGGTTGGTGCGGGTGGTTTGGGGTGGTATGGGATCTACCTCCTAGCGGTCCACCCCGGGCAACGGCAACACAGGCTTGCCTGTGGATAAGTCCGGCTGAACGATCCCACCAAGCGGTGGAATGCTCCGTAAGGAGCCGCCTGGCTCGCGACCACCATCCCACCGAAGTCTGGCGCCAAGTAGTTTGCTGCGTTCCGTCAGTGTGTGGGAGTGCCAGTGCCTTAACAGGCTTCTTCTGGGTGAGCTCGCTCCATCTTAGACTCTGTCTCTGTCCTATGACTTAGACTAGAGTCAAGAGCAAACCCATCATTAATAAAAAAAAAAAAAAAAAAAAACTCCTTTGGCGCGGGATTGTGCGACCACCACGCGATCAGCCGTCCGGGTGGAACCCCTTGGGGGGAAGCCCAGAGAACGATCAGCAGCAGGCGGCGCATGGTGTCAAGTCCGGTGTGGGTGCGGCTCCCGTGGCAGGGAGCCGGGATGTCTTGCGCTTCGTCCGCCCGCGTGATCAAGCTCTCCAGGTGGAACCATTGGCCTGGTGTCGCGAGGTCATCGGAATCTTCTTAGACCTTGGAGATGCTCACGAGGTCCCGAGGATACGCTTTGCCGTCGGATGGTCGAGCGTGCTGAGGAGCCAGCTCCCGGATGTGCTAGATGTCTGACTCCTCCGCCCGCGCGAACATGCAAATGGCCAGGCGGCCGATGAACTTGTCGATTGGCTCGACCTGGAGGCCTTTGAGGATGGTCTCATTGCGCACGAACATTGGTGCGTTCAATATAGTGCGCAGCGAGTTGTTTTTCTGCGCTCGGAGTCTCTTGCGGTTCGTTTCTGATACCAGTGCGTGCCAGGAAGGGGCAGCATATGCGTATGTAGCCCTTGTAGATGCCAAGTTTCGTCCTGAGCGGGAGAGACGATTTTAGGACGGGACGGAGCAGTGCGCGTGCTGAACGTGTGGAGTTGGTCACTTTCTCCACATGTGGTGCCATCGTGAGTCCACGGTCGATGGTCACTCCCAGATTCTTGACCGTTGTGGACCATGGGATAGTTTCACCCAGAAACTTGGGAGGTAGATGGTTTGGTGGCGGGATACGTGGGCCACTGACTAGTATGGCCAAGGTCTTGCTAGCGTTTGCAGCCAGTCTCCACTTCCCTAGCCAGGTTGGAAGGAGGTCTAGCGTGTTTTGGAGGCGCCTCACCGCGAAGTCAGCTCGAATGGACGAGGTGAGATAGGCTGTATCGTCGGCGTACAGGGCCAGTTCTTTCGCCAACCGGGATGTCATCTGTGTACAGAGAGTACAGTACCGGTGATAGGCAGCTGCCTTGTGGGACTCCTGCTCGTATGGGTCGCTCGGTGGAGATATGCTGGTTAACTCTCACCTTGAAGCTCCTTTTGTTCAGGAATGAGGAGACAACGCGAACTAGACGGAGTGGCACGTTATTTGTGGCCAGTTTATAGATGAGACCGGGGTGCCATACCCGGTCGAAGGCTTTTTCCATGTCCATGAATACTGCAACCGTGTGTTCCTTTTTGTTGATGCTAACAACCATTTGGTGCAGTACCCTGGACAGCTGAAGGGTGGTTGAGTGTTCCGCCCTGAACCCATACTGTTCCTGACGGGGAGTGATGTGGTAATCTAGATGTCCCAGTAGTAGTCGTTCGAACACCTTGGACAGCGTTGGTAGAAGAGTTATGGGCCGATAGCTCTCTGATTTCATTGTGTCCTTTCCTGGCTTAGGTAGTGTGATGACCAGGCCAGTCGTCCATAGTTGTGGGAAGTGACCCGTCCTCAGGATGCTATTGAACAGGTGAGTTGTAGCTGCTATGGCTTTCTGTGGGAAGTATCCGAGTGCCATGTTGGAGATGCGGTCTATATTGTTGTCGTCGACCTTGTTGTGTTCCTGGTTGGTTTCCGGGTTCGGCTGGAATTGCCTTTCTAGACAGTCTGCTAGGAGTTCGACACGGTCCTCTGCCCTGTATCGGAGGGTCCCGTCACTGTGTATGGGTGGGTGGTGTTTTCGTTCAGATGTTTGGCGTATTCCTCCCAGTCACTCTTGGTGCGAGGTTGTGGTGGAGAGGCTCTTGCTGGGCTCTGGTAGGTGACGATCAATACCGGCTGATGGTCTGATCCGGTATGGTGATCTAGGACTTCTTGGTGAAGGTGGCCTTCGATCCCTTTGTGGACCGCCAGGTCGATGACGTCTGGTTCGTAGGCGCTCTGGTATGGGTAGTGGATGGGAGCCTCGGGTCCACTCACTATGTAGCCACGCAGTTCAGCGTCGTGGAAGAGGTTCCTCCCATTTTGATTCTCCTTTGCGGAGTTCCATGCCGGATGTTTGGCGTTCCAGTCGCCGGCCGCTATTGTGGGGAGAGGAGTATCCAGCAGGGTGCTTACCTCCGCTGTGCTCTTAGTGTGCCGTGAGGTCGGTAGACGGCAAACAACCTGGTCTCTCTGCCGCCGATCAGGGTCTGCACGCCCATGGTGTCGAGGTTTCTCAGCGGTTGTCCTCGATCGTGTTGGTTTGGGTTTTTGGAGGTCTCTTAGCTTGTTCAGTGACGGCCACTGTGCCCGCTCGTTTGTTGCGCGCCTCTCTGCGCAGCGTAGTGCAGGCTGGGCTGCTCGCTGTGTGCACTCCCTTGCAGTTAGCGCAAGTGGGGGGTTCTGTGAGTGGATGTTCACAATCCTTAGCGCTATGTGCGCCTCCACATCGGACACATGCGATCGGTCTGTGGCAGTTGTGACTGCTGTGCCGGAATCGTTGGCATCGGTGGCACTGGCGGACGCCTCTCTTGTCGCGCCAGTTCTCCACTCGGATGCCGGGCATGCACAGGATCTCTTTTATGTCATAGACCTTGAGCCTGGTGTTTTCCGATCTCTCTACCTCGGCAAAGTAGATGCAGCCCGGTCTGTCTTGCCTGGTCTTGATCTGCCGGATATAAAGTACCTCTACGTCTTGGTTCCGGAGGTCTTCCGCTATCTCGTCTAGGCTGGTGTCGACTGGTATACCCCTAATGGCCACTTTTAGGGGTCTGGCTTCAGGAGGCGAGTAACAGAACCAACTAATGTCCGTTGGCGTCTGTTTTTCCAGCTCGGCCAGATAGTTCTGTACCAATCTGAACTCCGTTTCGTCCGTAGGGATGATGCGGATGCCCTTGCCGAATGGGCGTGCATTTATCGATCTACCTAGTTCGTCTCTGAGGGTTCGTAGGTGCGTCGCCCATGCTGTGATCTTCTCGATGACGATGGGCGGGTACCTGGGCTTTCTGGGTTCCCTGTAACGTGGGTACCTCTTGTTGTTGTGTAGCTTTGGCATAGCTACGCGGTGGGTTGCCACTACAGTCTGTGGCTGTTTGTGGCAGAGTGCCCGGGAGTGAGAGCCTTGCCCCTGCTTCCGGATACCAACCGTATCACAACTCTTGGAATCGAGCCCTTTGGGCAGCTCGAAAGCTCCGACCCCTTTAGCTGGTGTGTAAAATATTTATGTTCCGCCCTCAGCAGTCTTTATTTACGCAGGGAACTTTTACGCGAATTTACGGGATATTATTTTTGAAAAATAAAACTTTTTTTTTCAGTGTAAAAATGGATCAACGCAGACGATGGCAAAATCTGGATTAGCCGGAAACCTTTTGAACGCCTACTTCTATATTGGATGGCTGCTTTTTTCTTGTAAACTTGATGAACTGAAGAACTTGAGAACTTAACTTTAGCAGCAGCAGCAGGGGGCATCAGCGGCTCAGGGATGCCGCTGGTTCGGGCCTATGAGGTAAACCTCGTGCCCGGGCATCTTCTTGAGGGGGATAACAATCCCCCCGGTCCTGGATTGGGGTCCACTGGGGGCAAGTCAGGGTGAGGGGTCGTGGGCGGCTATATTTTTTTTCCATTCTTTTGCCCGCCTCGCTTCACCCCCGCCTTCTCCAATGAAAAGCCCTGCTGTGCTGGGTGTTGAGCTGCTCGTTGTGGGTCTAGGGGTCGTCTTCCTCCGGCGTCGGGCTCCGGAGCAGGTCGCGGGGAACTGCGCGACGCCGCTCGTCGGGCGGCCGGGCATGATGGGGCGCGATGTTTTGAAGGTGGGCGTGCGGGCTGTTGTCTGCGCGGTCGTACATACGACGCGCCAACGACCGCACGAACTCCTCCACCGAAGACATGCGGAGGTCGCGGGCTATTACGTCATTGCGGACGTAACGCCCAGCGTCCACAACCATCCGCAGTGAGATGTTTTGGACGGTCTGCAACTTCTTCCTCTGGGTCCTGGACGTCAGCGCGTACCAGGCTGGGGCAGCGTACGTGAGACGGGGCCGGATGTACGTCTTGTACATCTTCAGTTTGGTGCGAAGAGGTAGCTTCGATTTGAGGACCGGGCGGAGAAGTGCGCGCGCTCTGTTGGCCTGGTTGGTGACGTGTGTCACCATAGGCACCATGCGCAGCGCCCGGTCGATGTGACAGACGAGGTACTTCACTGAAGATGTCCAGTTCGCCTATTGGCCCCGTAGCGAGAGTGGTTTAGGGTAGGCAGGACGCGCTGTTGGCCGGTCAGGATGGCGGCCGTCTTCCCCACGTTGACGGCCATCCTCCACTTGTCCAGCCAGACCGGCAGTAGGTCCAGGACCCGCTGCATCTTGCTGGCGGCCAGGGCAGCTTTTCTAGATGACGCAAAGTAGGCGCTGTCGTCAGCAAACAAGGCCAGCTTTACGTCCTCTTCCCACTCCTGGAGTCTTCCCTCCAGGGTGGGGATGTCGTTGGTGTAGAGGGCGTAGAGGGCCGGCGACAGGCAGATGCCTTGGGGTACTCCGGTGATGATGGGCTTGGCAGAGGATGCAGCACTGAACACGTCGACGAAGAAGTGGCGTCCATCCAGAAAGGACGCCAGGATCCTTGTGATGCCGGAAGGCAGGGATGTCTTCAGGAGGTTGTAGAGTAATCCCGTATGCCAGACACGGTCGAACGCCCTCTCGATGTTGAGGAAGACTCCGACCGTGTAACGCTCTCGGTTCCTCTCATCCGCAATGTAGTGAAGCACGCGCGTCAGCTGGAGCGTCGTGGAGTGGGCCCCGCGGAACCCGAACTGTTCGTCCCTCAGCTAGTGGGGATTAATTCTCCGCAGGAACAGACGCTTGACCAGCTTCGCGACGAGCGAGAGAAGGATGATGGGGATCGTGAACTGGATCTCCAGGTGTTCGGCCAGGGATTCCGCCCTCTCACTGTCGTCGTAGCATCTTCTGCCGTCCCTGTTGATCAGGGGGCAGATGGATGATTATGGATCCTTCTTCCGTGTAAGCTGCCGGTTCAGGTGGTAGAGCCTTGTCTCGTACTCACCCACGTGGTCGAGGTGTTTCTCCCACGTGGTACCACGGAAGTCCTTCACGTCAGCCGACAGCTTCTTGGTCCTTGGGCAGCGCGTTCGGGCCCACAAGGCGTGTAGTTCGCGCTTGCGGCGCAGGGCCGCCTTGAGGCGGGGCGGCAGCTCGTCGTAGCGATGAGTCCTCGCTTCGGACGTCTTCGTGGCCGCCTCCTTGGCCTGCTGGATGCGCCGCTTCACGTGGAGCGCAGCCTGCTCGACCTCCTCCGGCGTGGTCAGTGGCCCCTCGATCGACATGTCCTCCAGGGCTTCTCTGTATTTCTTCCAGTCCACTTTCTGCCGTAGTCTGCTCGTTGTCGGCGACATACTGGAATCCCCGAGGACGACCAGTGAAAAGGATCCAGTCCTCCCGTGCCACCTTCTTCCAGGCACCGACGCGACTGTCCCTTTGTACCCAAGTACCTGCACTTCCGAAGCCCCACCTCGTATCGAACTGTACCACCCGACGTACCACCAACCCTCCGTACCAGGGCTGCCTACAACCTCAATCTCTCCTCGGGGAGCGACCTACAAATACCGCCTGGCACGCAAGTGCAGGTCTTTTATTGTCTTCACCGGCAACTACGTCCACGCCGATCGCCTCCAGTCGATGATCCTTCAGTAGATACCTCCAACAATACCGGGGAATCAGGATGCAGGACGTGTCAAATAAAAAACCTCTTGATCTTGAGAGTGGTCGGTGAGCGCTTCCAACTCCTAATAGCTACTTCAAATAGGACATCTGTCTGAAACGGGACTTCTTGTTGGAACTTGTAGCCAGGAACTCCAAAACAGGACTGAACCTGTTCTGACTGTGGTAGTCCTCGCTCCGAGAAAAAAAATTTCCTCTTCGGAAATCTCCTTCGGAGTGTCCTTGACTCCCTGGAGAGGCTTTCCTCGCAGCCTGTTGCGACAGGCCGGTCCTTGGGTTCTTCTGCCACCCTCCGCGGTCTAGCCCACTGGGTGAGACCCCATGGGGGGAGGCCCAGTGAGCGACCTGCGAGCAGGTGGCTGATGGCTATCATTTTCTGTGTCTGTCGATTTTTCATCCTGGGAGTCTGAGTCTTCCAATAGGTCTCTTGGCAGAGCTTTGGTTGTCTTTCTTCTTTGAAGGGTTTCAGGGTCTGCATCAGGAAGGCGGGCATGGTGTGGAGCAATTGTCCTTATGTGCTCAAAGGATGACTTTCCAGCGCTCCGAAACATCCCATTGGCGAGTCTGGCAATGAATTTTTCTAGGTTTATATAACTTTTTAAGCACTCGCGATCACTTTCACTCATTTTAAGTATTAGACTGAGTCTATCGCGATAGTATTTAGGTAAATATTAGTAATTTACCTGTGTCCCGACCCGACGTTTCAACACAGTTTCATGTATTGTGGTCGCGGGTTGAGTTTTCTAGGTTTTCCCATTCAAGGTCCCTGTGCATGACGTCGTTTCTCATGTAGCGCGGGGCATTAATTGCTGATCTGAGCGTCATGTTTTCTTGTGCCCTTAGTTTCTTCGTACGACGTTTCTTTAGACGGCGAACTATCTATCGGCCGCATCTTTCATCTCGCGGCTCGGCCGGGTTGCGTCGTCCGCCACGTTCTGGTCCGTCGGGATCCATCGCCAGTTACGCGGATTAATGAGCTCGGCGATCTCGGTGACGCGGTGGGCGACGAAGGGCGTGTGCTTCGCATTGGCGTTGCAAATCCACTGCAGCGCCGTCTTGGAGTCACTCCAGTACGTTGTGTTGCTAGGCTTCTCACGGTGCTCGGTGGCGTCGGTGGTGATGGCGGTGGCCAGGCGCGCTCCCAATAGCGCTGCTTGCAGTTCCATGCGTGGGATGCTCTTGGCGCGGAGAGGTGCCACTCGCGCCTTCGCTGATACCAGAATGACCCTCACGGCACCGTCTTCCTCTTCGAGACGCCAGTAGGCTGCTGCTGCGAAGGCCTCGGTGCTGGCGTCGCAGAACACGTGGAGCTGTCGGTCTTTGGAAGCTGAGCAGCCCGAGCGGGTCGAAAATCGACATGATCATGCTCAGGGCCTCTCTTTTGGTAGGTGGTCGTTCCCTCTTCTTCACCTCCTCCTTGACCCTCGGCAGGTTGGTGTTGAAACTCAGCTCGTCTGTGGCTGAGTGCCATTGCAGGCCCAGGGTCTTCTCGAACTCGTGCGCGCCGGCTCCTAGGTCGCGGCGGTTCGTGTCGGCACGCAGCTCATCTGGAACGTCTTGCAGAACTTCCTCGTAGTTTGACGTCCAGCTGGCCATCGTGAAGTTGGCGCTCTTGTGCACCTTGCGCACCTCCTCAACGGCGGCTTGGGCTTCTTCGGGCGTTGCGTAGCTGTCCACCAAGTCGTCCATGTAGTGGCTTTTCGTGATGGCGTAGTGGGCTCGCGGGAACTCTGCCTTATGGAGCTCAGCGTTGTGGTTCCGTACGCTGTGAGCTAGGAATGGTGAGCTTCTCGCGCCGAAGATCATTGACGTCATTTTGAATCATTTGGGCGGGTCGCTTGGTGTATCCCTCCATAGAAACAGCTGGGCTGGCTGGTCCTCTTTTCTTATTTTCACCTGGAGGAAGATCTCTCTTATGTTCGCTGCTATGGCGACTCTCTTCTCCCGAAAGCGGTACAGGATGCCGGGCAGCGACTGCAGCAGGTCGGGGCCGCAGGAGCGTCGTTCAGACTCTTTCCTCGGCTCGTAGCAGCCGCGTCGAACACGAAGCGCTCTTTTCCGGGCTTGTTCGGGTTAGTGACTGCGAAGTGAGGCAGCCACCAAGCTCGTGCACTCTCCCATTCGTTGTCGCGGCACTCCTCTGTGTAGCCCTTTTGTAATAGGGCTTCGATCTGGGCGGCGTATCTCTGGCCAAAGTCAGACGACTTGTTTATCTTTCTCTCCATTGACTTCAACCGCCTTAGCGCAATTTCGTAGCTGGGTGGCATCTCAATGTCGTCCGCCTTCCATGGTAGTCCGACTTCATACTGTTTTCCTATGGGCTTGACGGTTGATTTGAACATGTGGACCGCGCGCGTCGTCCCTCGGTAGCCGCTCCTTCCCTCCCCCCCCCCCCCCCCGGTGAGACCCGCTGGTGGGAAGCCGGGGTTACGGGCGCTCAACAGAGCCCTGCGTGACTACCGAGGATAGGCAGGAGCGGTGCGTGCGTAGTTGTGAGGGTACCTAGTTAATCCCAGAGTACCTCACAAAACACAAACTTCCGGACGCGTAAATATGGGTAGTTCGAGAACCACCTCACACGACTAGGCAGCTAACTAGGCGACTTGTTCGACTTCTTTCGCTGCTTCCTGGAGTTCTTTGTTGCCTTTCACAAAACTCGTTCCATTATCTGTATTGGCGATGATCCGTCTCGTAGGACCAAAACTTGTTGATGATCCGGCGAGATGGGCCAAAACTTGTGGAGGACCAAGAATTAAAACACCCCTCTTCTTCAAATGGACTGTATATTTATTTTCACTGGTTGGGTTATGAACGGGTATATGAACAGCGCGTGTGGTTAAGCATGTGAACAGCGCTCCCCATCTTTTTTTTCTCCTTCCCACTGTTACTTCCATTAGTCAGAAGTAGTCGACGGCTGAACAATTGACAGCCGGTGTGTGATTTTTTTGTCTTTCAATCTCCTTAGTCTGCACCATTGGCAATTTATGAATCAGTTTTCTTACTGCGCTTCGTAATCCCAGTACGAAATATTTTTGCAATTTCGTTTATCGCCGTATCGTGATTTCCATGCATGAATACTTCGTGCGTGTGTTGAATCATCAAATTGACGATTGGGTTATTTGCGTTCAATATTGCGGGTTGATTGGTTATAGCGTCCTTGTCTTTATACTTGTTCAATCTTCCAGCCGCTTTCAACAGTCCATCATTGTCTATCTTCAAACATATCTTTCTTAGGTTTGATCGCTTCTACAGTGGTTCATTTCTTTTTACCTTCGCTATTTCTTCGGCGAAATTGCACCTCTCAGGGTCGGCTGGGCTGGTTAGCTTCTGGGGCCAAGGTCGTGGGTGGGCGTTGGCCATCAATAAGGTTCACCCTGGGGACGAAGACTGGTGCCTCGTGGCGCAGTCCGGGTCTTGTCGCCTGCTCATTGGGTTGGTTCAGCATCCTTTGCTCCCTGGCCCTGGCTTCGCGCCGCAAGACTGGGCAGCGGCGGTCGTTTGCCGGGTGCGCCCCCTTGTAGTTGGCGCAGGTTGGTAGGGCCTTCGCCAGCTCTGCTGGGGATATGTAGCAATCCCCTGGGAGCGGCGGGGTCGGGACCAGCAGGAACTCGCGTACTCGCTCTTCCACAGCTGCATGGTGCTCCAGGACGCTGGACTCGGTGGTGACGACAGGATGGGGCGTGAACTGGGTCTCCAGGTGTTCGGCCAGGGTTTCCGCCCTCTCACTGTCGTCGAAACATCTCCTGCCCTCCCTGTTGATCAGGGGGCAGATGGGCTCCTTCGTCCGTGTTAGCTGCCGGTTCAGGTGGTAGAGGCTCGTCTCGTACTCACCCACGTGGTCGAGATGTTTCTCCCACGTGGTACCACGGAAGTCCTTCACATCAGCCGACAGCTTCTCGGCGACCCGGTTCAGGAGCGCCTTGGTCCTTGGGCAGCGCGTTCGGGCCCACAAGGCGTGTAGTTCTCGCATGCGGCGCAGGTCTGCCTTGAGGCGGGGCGGCAGCTCGTCGTAGCGTTGAGTCCTCGCTTCGGACGTCTTCGTGGCCGCCTCCTTTGTCTGCTGGATGCGCCGCTTCACGTGGAGCGCAGCCTGCTCGACCTCCTCCGGCGTGGTCAGTGGCCCCTCGATCGACATGTCCTCCAGGGCTTCTCTGTAGTTCTTCCAGTCCACTTTCTGCCGTAGTCTGCTCGTGATCGGCGCCATACTGGGATCCCCGAGGACGACCAGTATGGGCAGATGTTGGGTGTTAAGGTCGTATAGTACCTCAACGTGGACTGGGAAGGGCAGGTTCTGGTGAAGGACAATGTCGAGCACGTTGGCCTGTTGAGAAGCGTTTGTGGGGATGTTGGTGGGTTCGGTAGGACCTATGACCGAGTACCCATGGTCTTCAGAGTCCTTGAGTAGGGTCCTGCCTGCTCTGTTGGTCGAGCGGGAATTCCAGGCTGGGTGCTTGGCGTTCAGGTCGCCGGCCAGCAGGGTAGGCTCGCCGTTGAGTACGGCGTGAAGGTCTGGAGGGTGCAGCGGTGTGGTGTCGTAGGGAGGACGGTATGCAGCAAACAGGCGGACCTCTCTTCCTGCTGCCCTCGTCCTCACTCCAATCGACCTGGTCGTTAGGAAGGTCGTGAGTGCCAACTCCTCGTGTACTAGGTCGCGCCTCACCAGCACTGCGGTTCCGCGGTAGGGGCCGGTGGCGCAGACCTCGTCGCGACGATACACGAAGAAGTTGGGCACTCTGAAGTCGGAGCCTGGGGCCAGCTTGGTCTCGCCCAGCAGGACGACCTGGATGTTCTGCTGCTGGGCGACCATCCGTAGGTCGGAGACGTGTTGGCGCACGCCCCCGGGGTTCCAGTACAGGATCCTGAGCGCCATCTTCACTCCAGGTCCTGTACTACATCCACGATGTTCTTAAGGCCTACTGCCATGATGTGGTGCAGGTTCCCACTTCCTGCTTCTATGGCTTCGGCCAACTCAAAAATTGTACGGCCGAAGAGGGCCAGCATCTCTGCGGCCTGGGTCTTGGCTAGGCCTGGCTTCTTATGTGGGGCGGGGGGGGCGTTGCGTGTCTCCGGCATTTGTGCTCTGGAGCGCGGTGGGGCTGGGCGATGCTCTTGCCTTCTTGGGGCCGGCTGGGGGGGGACGAGGTGCCCACCTGGAAGTTGAGGTGGCGCCTCAGTCCTCATAAGTACCACCTCGTCGTCCGCGAAGTCGGCGGTCGCTGGTGGTGGGGGGACGAAGTCCTCTGGGAGTCGGGGGGGAGGTCCCGAGCGGTCTCCTCCTCTTGGGGTTGATGACGGCGGCGGCCACCTCTTGGTCGCCTTCTCCTCCGGCGGCTCTTCCCAGTTGCACCTCTCTGGGGTGGCTGGTTGGCTTCTGGGGCCAGGGTCGTGGGTGGGCGTTGGTCGTCAATGCGGTTCACCCTGGGGACGAAGACTGGTGCCTCATGGCGCAGTCCAGGTCTCGTCCCCTGCGCATTGGGTTGGTTCGGCAGCGGCGGCGGGATCCTCTGGTCCCTGGCCCTGGCTTCGCGCCGCAGGACTGGGCAGCGGCGGTCGTTGGCCGGGTGCGCCCCCTTGCAGTTGGCGCAGGTTGGTGGGGCCTCTCTGGCCCGGTCGCAGTCAGCGGCGGCGTGGTCACCGGCGCAGCGCACGCATCGCTGCAGCCGGTAACAGTTCGCCGATGAATGACCGAAGCCCTGGCACCTGTGGCATTGGGCTGGTCCTGGTCTCGGCCTCCAGGCCTCGAAGGTCACCCCGGGTAGGCAGAGGAACTCTGTCGTCCGGAAGAGCTCCTCTAGGTCTTCCTTCGGGGTCGGGTCCAGCTCCAGGAAGAAGAGGCAGCCTGGTCTGCCCCTCTTGGCGGCGACGCTTCTTCCATGGCGCAGAGTTAGGCCCATCTTGGCCAGCTCCGCCTGGATCTCCTCCATGGGGGTGTCCCTGGGGATCCCTCTAAGCGCCACCTTGGTTGGCAGTTCTGCTGCTGGAGTGAAGCAGTAGAACTGCATGTCCTTGTTGGCGTCGTCCTTCTTGGCGTTAATGAAATACCGCTGGGTCGTCCGGAACTCCTCATCGGTCCTGGGGGTGAACCTTACCCCTTGTCCTAACGCCCTTGCGTTGGGGGTGTATCCCAGCAGCTCCTTGATGGCCGAGAGGTGGCGGGTCCAGTTGGGCAACCTCTCGACCACGATGGGCGGGTACTTCCTGGTTTTCTGTATTTGGTCTGGCCTCACTTCCTCCTGCGACTGCCCTGCGTCCTGTGCAGGGGGCGGTGGGGGGGCGGTCCTGGTTCCGGGTTGATTGGGGGAGGAGGCGGCTCTACCCAACGTCGCGAAGTCCGCGTACGAGCTCGCGGTGAGCGTTGACGTCTGGGGAGCCGCGTCCCCTGGTTGGTGTCCTGTTGCCGGTGCTGCTGCCAGTGACGTCCTGGGTGCTGCAACCGGGCATAGAATTGCCCCCGCCGATTGGCTGAGGGGGAATGGTGCAGGCGTTTGAGGCCTGGGAGCTGACGGGAAGAATGTCCTCGTCGCTCCCAGGGATCGGCTGATCCAGCTGCCTGCCTTGGCTGGTCTCAAGTTGGTCTGGGGGGGGGGGTGGTGCCGTTTCTTCGGCTTCTTCGCTTCCGGAGGGTGAAGGCTCCGAGTCTAGTCGGGCGCGCTTCTCCCTCTCGGTAGGTACCTCGAAGGAATCTGGCCTCTGGCGGATCCGGCTTCCTGGTCCGAGCAGCTCCTCCAGGTCCGGCATGTCCCTCTGGGACGGCTCCGGGGCGTAGCTGTCAGTGAGCTGGAATTCGTCAATGTCGAATCCCAGCTCGAATGCCTGACGGTCTTGGGGGGGGGGGGGACGGCAGTGCGGCTGCCTCGTTCTGAAAGGGGGGGATCGCAAAGTCCGCCACGTGTTCCGGGTCGCGGTTGAACGCGTTCGCGTCGGGAGTGGCGGTGCGGAGGTAGGCATCGAGTGCCTCCAGGTTTTCCCTTGTAAGGGACGATGCGCTGGCTGACGATGCCGCTGCGCTCGAGGGCGCGGCTGTCGTCTTCAGCGGCGGAAATTCAGTCGCGTACGGCCGTTGTGCCTGCTGCACTCTAATGCGCGGCAACGGGGCTGGCGCGGTCGGGTCGCGCGGACGGAGTCGCGGGTCACGCTGCTCAAGCGCAGCGGAGCGCGAGCCGAGTCCGAACTCGACGACGGCGGCGGCGGTGCGGGTGTTCGCGGGGGTAAAAAGATCGCGCACGGTGATGTCACCTGCGAGGCGATCGGCACGCGGCGCGGTTGGCGCCTGCGGGCGCAGTGCTGCCGGTGCCTGCGATCGCGGTCGCGGCTGCGACGGCGGCGGCGGCGGCGGGGGTGGGGGGGTCGGACGATGTCCGACTGGCTTCTTCCCCCTCATTCCGAGTGGCTCTTCTCTGCCACCACATCCACGGAAGCCAGGTTGACCTCAGCGCGGGCAACCCCAGCCGGGTGAGACCCCTAGGGGAGGCCCAGCTAAGAGCGCCCGCGAGCAGTTTTCCCAACTCCAGAAGATGTGGGTAGTAGTGAAAAACTTCAGGACGAGTGGGTAGAAGCTTTTGCTATAAAAATATTTTCTCAAACTATCCGAGGGTAGATTGAGAAAACTCAATCCACCAGGGGGTAGGTAGAGAAAATATTTTTCAGCGGCTGAAGGCGGTTGCCTTACGGGTGAGGCTGTCAAGCTCCTGCTCAAACTGCACCGGCACACCCCTCGGCGCGTGCTACCAAGCCGGGTGAGACCCCTAGGGGAGGCCCAGCTTAGGCGCCCGCGAGCGGGTAAGTGGTGGTGCAGCGAGACGAATGGGGGTTAGGCAGCTACTCACCGGCGCTCGGCAAGCGTCTTCGACAACTCGAAGTCGCGTAGAGCAGTCGAGAAGAAGTATGGAGCTCGGTACTTTCACGGTGCAAGACGCGTAAAAGTAGCAGAGGGTAGACTGGAAAACTTCTTTCATGCCATGGCCTGCGCCACCGTTGCGGTGGCGCCACTAATGCCAGCTAGCGAGCATTACTGTAAGGAGAGCCGCGGTGTCGAGAGACGATTTCTCGTATAAACACTTCCAACTTTTCACTAGCATGCATCTTATAAATTTGATATTACACGACACACAACTAAAATGTTATTAAAACATTTGTTCCACGCGTTTCCTTTTGAGTTCTACTACACATAAATGCAAAAATTACGAGCACACATCCGAAGGAAAGTGAGATAACAATGTTTATAATCTAGACAATGCACTCCGCGTACGTAGTGTCAACTTCAAAAGTTATTTTTCTCTATAAAATCAATACTTATAGCACATTTAGCGAGATAATATAAGAGCATGGTTTCTCTCCATAATACAGATAAAAATTTATCGCGTATCTATTGTATTTTATGCCACTTTGGCGATCTCAAAGTTGACACTCGTAAAACACGCGGAGCGAACTGCTACCATACACTAGCTCGTATCGTACTGCTTTGTTGAACATTATTAATCGTGTACCTATAGGTTTTTTAATCATTAAATATATGTGATACACTTTAAATATTTATTAACTATATAAAGTAATATTTGAACAATAAAATCAAACGAACAACGTGAACGTGAACTATGTGGAAAGCGAGATTACTTGTTACTTACTTACGTGCGCACAACGGTCTGTCTTTATATTATGGTAAGACGACGAAGCATTTGTAATACCTAAATAATAGTAGTTTCAAATTTTAATGATTATAAAATAATAATAAAAAATATATAATTTTCATGTCAATTCTGCTATTCAGATGATGGGTTAAAAGATAGGTAGACCAACACGCTCATCAACAAATATTTCTCACTACTCGTTTGGCCGGCCGCGTAACAATTGTTTTCATGTTACTATTTTATACACTAGGTATATAATTATTATTTTTATTTTATTGTAAAGCACGGTTAACCATTCGGCGGGTGAGCGAAATTTCAGCATTTTCAGTATATAGGTACCTGTACTACTACACTCTTACAGTAAGAAAATTGACGAGACCGTCCGTTCGTTGTGTTTGTTGCAGTAGTAGAATGTATTGTTAAGCGTAGATAACCGTTCGGCGTGCGAGCAAAATTTCAGCATTTTCAGTAGGTACTGTATGTAATTAAATTAAAATTGATTGGTACTGAAACTTAAAATTAGGTAGGTATTTACTTTTTGCATAGATCGGTTAATTGATGTTGTTGTTGTAAAGCACGGATAACCATTCGGCGAGTGAGCGAAATTTCAGCATTCTCAATAGAATCTTGTACGGTAAAGTAACTTAAATATTTAAGACAATCATAGATATCATTGAAACTTAATGGTCGCACAGAGCGTTCATCGAATCGTTTGTGGCCCTGAAAAGGGCCGTTTTGAATGCACGGCGTGGTTGGTTTTATACGATAGAACACAACACGTAACACGCACGCACAGAGATATTTAACCACCGAAACCGTAGAGGGTGCGGCCCTGGCGTTTCAGAGCGTAGACGACGTCCATGGCTGTGACGGTCTTCCTCTTGGCGTGCTCGGTGTATGTGACCGCGTCACGGATCACGTTCTCTAGGAACACCTTCAGGACACCACGGGTCTCCTCGTAGATCAGACCGGAGATACGCTTGACACCACCTCTGCGAGCCAGACGACGGATGGCCGGCTTGGTGATACCCTGGATGTTATCACGGAGTACTTTCCTGTGACGCTTGGCTCCTCCTTTTCCCAAACCTTTGCCTCCCTTACCGCGACCGGTCATCTTGAACACACGTAAAGTTAGTTAGATACGAAACAAGTTAATCGAACGATGCCGCACGTACCGCGGACGATGCACGACTGGATAAATTTTCGAGTTACAGACTCCATATATTTATACAGAAATGAGGTATTCGCGGGGTCGAAGGAGGTGCGCGGGTGCAAAACCCCCCCCCCCCCTCCACCACATTCTTCCCCTCAACCCCCTACCGCCTTACTACACCCCTCTGTCGCTCCGTAGTAGGTATGATTTGAATAGGTATTTAAAATAATAATAATAATAATGAGCGAAATCATCGACATTGCATATGGAAAAAAAAAAAAATGGATAACTCATAATAATAAAATTTACTTGCATGTCTTACTTAGGTGCGTTTTTGTTTGTATGTTAAGTACTTGTGTAATACGACACATTATTTAGTAATGATAAAATGCAACGAGACGTAAGTATTACTTGAAACCATTTCCTCTTTCATTGAAAGCAGTTATACGAACAATATGTGGCCCTGAAAAGGGCCGTTTTTAAATGCGAGCGCGAACGGCGCGAGGCGTTCTCTATGAACATAAACGCGCGGCCGCCCAAACGCAAGCTTATTGTTAAACACCTTAAGCACGTTCACCGCGGATACGACGAGCGAGCTGGATGTCCTTGGGCATGATGGTGACACGCTTGGCGTGGATCGCGCACAGGTTGGTGTCTTCGAAGAGACCGACGAGGTAAGCCTCGCTGGCCTCCTGGAGGGCCATCACGGCGGACGACTGGAAACGGAGGTCGGTCTTGAAGTCCTGAGCGATCTCACGGACGAGACGCTGGAAGGGCAGCTTGCGGATCAGAAGCTCGGTACTCTTCTGGTAACGACGGATCTCACGGAGAGCGACGGTACCGGGACGGTAACGGTGAGGCTTCTTCACACCGCCGGTAGCCGGTGCACTCTTGCGCGCAGCTTTGGTGGCGAGCTGCTTACGCGGCGCCTTACCACCGGTGGATTTACGAGCGGTCTGCTTGGTACGAGCCATCTTCGAATATGAATAAAGTTATGCGAACGAAATTAAAACGAACGAACGAGCACGCGACGCGACAGCGACAACGGTCAACAAACGTCTGAACAGAAAATCCGAACAATATGGCCGCTATATATAACATTTCCGTCAATTCGCGGGGCGAAGAGGAGGCAGGGGGAGGGGGAGGAGGCGGGCATCGAGCGAGCTTCTCCTGTTGGACGAAATTGTCTACACTAATATTATAAAGAGGAAAGATTTGATTGTTTGTTTGTTTGTTTGTTTGTTTGTTTGTTTGTTTGTTTGCATCGAATAGGCTCCGAAACTACTGGCCCGATTTTAAAAATTCTTTCACCATTAGAATCCTACATTAATCCTGATGAACATAGGCTATATTTTATACGAGAAAAAAATAGGGATCCGCGTGAAAATTTCGATAATGTAACCCAACGTGTGAAAAATGTACCAAAAAAATATCTTATATCGCGTACGCTGTGGAAATTATTGACAATAGAGCAAAAAAATGTACTACAGTTTCATAGAGGACATCAATATCTACAATAATGTCCGCGATACCATATGTCTAACTATTACAGTTATGCCACAATAACTACTTTTTCATTTAATATTTTACAATCTACGCCACATTATTCGTACCAGTGTAATGATTACATTTAATCATTACTGTATTAAAGGGTGTAAGGGATAGCCCTCCGAATACTTATAGGGTACATGCAGACCATGAAACTGAACAACTTTCCCCTTGGAACATATTTCAGGAAACGTAAAAAAACTGACTTCCCATAGTGAATGCAGTCAGCTGATTGTGATTTTGTATGGAAGGTCATTTTCTTGGCGTTTCCTGACATATGTTTCTAGGGGAAAGTTGTCGTGTGATGCCGGCTTAGAATAGCATCACCCCATATCTATGCCGTGTGATGCCGGCTTAGAATAGCATCACCCCATATCTTTCCCGTGGGAGTCGTAAGGGGCGACTAAGGGACTCGAGGGTTTGTATTGCAATTTTAGGCGATGGGCTGACAACCTGTCACTATGGCGATACACATTTTTCCGAATTACCCTCAAATGTTTGTCAGACGTGGCGTAAATGTCCGTTTTTGCGGCTGTTTACGCTCTGCCTACCCCGCAGGGGATTATAGGCGTGATATGTGTATGTATGTATGGAAAGTTGTCCAGTTTTATGTTTCATGTACCCTATCAGTATTCCAAGGGCTGTCCCTTACTCGGTATAAAAAAAGACGACAAAAAACATTTTTTTTTTTATTTATTTTTACGCCACGTCTGACATAATGTTTGAGGGTCATTCGGAAAATTGTGTATCGCCATAGTGACAGGTTGTCAGCCCATCGCCTAAAATTGCAATACACACCCTAAAGTCCCTTAGTCACCTCCTACGACTCCCACGGGAAAGAAATCGGGTGATGCTATTCTAAGCCGGCATTACACTAAAATAATAATAATATAATCTACACTAATATTAGAAACAGGATTTTTTTAATTGTTTGTTTGAATTGGATAGGCTCCGAAACTATTGACGTCATGACCGTCATTCTAAAAAAAGAAATTTGTATCACACAATTTTCTTTTTTTATTACAATTTTGTTATGACCTAATAGAAAATAGGCTCGGGCGGGATAAAAAAAATAAAAATTTAGGCACTGCCATGGGGCTGGCCAGGTTAATCACACGGCATGTAACTTTACGCCACCACCATCTGAACACGATATTTGTTTCAAATTGAAGTCAAGATTTTTAGAATCCTACATTATCCCTGATGAACATAGGCTATATTAAACTGTCTTATAACCGGGGGGAAATTGTTAGCAGCGGGTGAAACCGCTGGGCGGGCTGCTAGTTACTGAATATATTTAAACTTAAAAAGCTCTGCCTACTCCGCTAATGATAAAGGCGTGATGTGTGTGTTCGTTCGTTAGTTTGTTTGTTCGTATGTATGTATGTATGTATGTATGTATGTATGTATGTATGTATGTATTTCATTCATGTATGTATGAAGGAGCAGAATTCAGTATGTTTGATATTATTGTTTCATTATAGCCAACCAACCAACTGAACTATACAATACTTAAATTTTAAAAAAACATGCATTTCAGGTCTCTATGGCAGCGGAGAGCGTCGGAAGCGCCGCCGGTCGGTCGTGTCGTGTCGTCTTGCTGCACCACCACCGGGACTGCTCATAGCTGTGTGTACGTACAACAAACCAACGGGCACGCTCAGAGTGAAGAGATCGTATAGCTAGCTAATAATAACATGGTAAGTGTAATAATTGTATATACACATTATTCAAATTATAATCATATGGTAGTTGTAAGTAAGTAAGTATGACGTTAAAGCTACGTATGAAACTTTATTATTTATGGTAAATATCGAATAGCATTTTGTGGCCCTGAAAAGGGCCTTTTTGGTGACAATACAAATCGTCAAGGTGGGTGCGGATGTTACACTACACCGCTCACTTGGAGCTGGTGTATTTGGTGACGGCCTTGGTGCCTTCAGACACGGCGTGCTTGGCGAGCTCACCGGGCAGTAGGAGCCTCACGGACGTCTGTACCTCCCTGGAGGTGATCGTGGAACGCTTGTTGTAGTGAGCCAGGCGGGAAGCTTCGGCGGCGATACGCTCGAAGATGTCGTTCACGAACGAGTTCATGATGGACATAGCCTTCGAGGAGATACCGGTGTCGGGGTGGACCTGCTTCAGCACCTTGTAGATGTAGATGGCGTAGCTCTCCTTCCTCTTGTGCTTCTTCTTCTTTTTGTCAGACTTGCTGATGTTCTTCTGGGCCTTGCCAGACTTCTTGGCGGCCTTTCCACTTGTCTTGGGCGGCATGTTTGGATAAGTACAATACGATTGCGAACGAGTCGAAACGTGAAATGTGATAAAAATTTATAATTTTCACGTTTTTGTTGAATCGAAAGGTTCCATTCGCGCATTTGTTACGTCGAGCAGGGGACGCGTCTACCAATCACGAACAAGTATTTAACGCGTCATAGAGGCGGAGCTTAACAAACTAAACGTCCTCCCCTCCCGCACCCCGCACCCCCCTCCCCTAAACCCTATAGCAGTTTTTTTTTTTTTTTTTTTTTTTTTTTTTTTTTAGTTGTGGACCCTACGATTTTGAGCCCCGGGGCTTTTAATCTACACCTGACTGTATGGTGGGGAGCAGGAGCTCACCCGGAAAAGCTTGTGGTTGTTCAAACAACCAGCTCAATCGCGCCCTTGGGGCGCGATTGGGCTTACGAGTTGTTCTGGGGAGAACGTATAGGACTGAATCTACCCGGCACGTGCCGGTAGTTCCCAAAGTGGGGAGCAAATGAGGGACCTCCGCGCCCCCGCCGGCGGGGGCGTCGGTTGCTTGAAGAGCTTGTGGAGTGTGATCTACTCGCAATGGCTGCAGCAGTGGCTACTGTGATTTCATCATCTTCTTCAGTAAGGATGTGTCTCGGACGGTGTTTGAAACGCGAGGTTGGATGGGGGAAGTAGTTGGACGCGGCAACTATCAAGGGGTTTTTATGATGGGGAGCATTATCGAAGAAGCGACGGGACGCTTCTTTCATATACGCTTTAATGGTAGGGAGGCCTAAGTCGATGTGGAGGTTGGCGTTACGCATGTACCAGGGCGCCCCGGTAGCTTTGCGCATGAAACGGTTTTGGATGACCTGCAGCATTTTCAGATGTGAATCGAAGGTGTGAGCAAAGGCTACGCTGGCGTAGGTCATAATAGGCCTTACGCAGGTGGTGTAAATTCTCACCTTATTTCTAAGGGAGAGTTTGCTCTTTTTGTTCAACATCGGATGTAATCTGCCCAAAACGAACGCGGCGCGGTCGCGGACTCTCATAATGTGGCTACGGAAGCTAAGTCTTGAGTCGAGGGTGACTCCTAGATATTTGGTCTCGTTGACCCACGGGATGGGTCGGCCGAAAAGCTTTACAGCGGGGACGTTTAATCGGTACGAACCTCTACGAAAGTGCACGGCTGCACTTTTTTCCGGATTTACCTCGATTCTCCATTTACGGAACCAGCTCCCGAGGGAGTCTAGAGCGTTCTGGAGAATCTGAACTAATTTTAAGTGGTTACGGTGGGACGCGTAGATGGCAGTGTCGTCGGCGAACATAGCCAGCTGTGACATGGGCGATTTGGGGATGTCGCTAGTGTATAGCGTGAAAAGTAATGGAGATAGGACGGAGCCCTGAGGGACTCCTGCCTGTATGGTGTGGGGGGAAGACAGAGTGCCTTCCACCCTGTAACGAAAGCTTCGATCCGACAGAAAGTTACGTACTAAAAGCACGAGGCGATCTGGCACAGCGAGCTGGTGTAGCTTGTATACCAGCCCGTTGTGCCAGACCTTGTCGAAGGCTTTCGCCACGTCGAGAAAGACTGCTCCTGTCGGGGTCGGTTTGGACGAGACATTTAGCTTAAGGGCGATGTGTTCGACAATGCGGTGTACTTGTTGGGTACAAGAGTGCTGTTGTCGAAAGCCAAATTGCTCGTCAGGTATGAGATTGTTGGTCTCTGCGTGGTCACGGAGTCGGGCATAGATCATGCGTTCGTACAGTTTGGCGAGAGGGTTCAGTAAGCTGATCGGGCGGTAGGAAGTGGGCTCATTCGCCGGTTTACCCGGTCTGTGAATGCCTATGACTATTGCTTCCTTCCAGCAAGCTGGAAAGGTGCAACTAGCCATGGCGGCATTCAAAATCAGGGTGAGGCGATTGATCAGGTGATCGGGGAGAATCTTCAGGACACGGTTGGTGATGCCGTCCGGTCCTGGAGCCTTTCTGGGCTTGAGTGCCTTAAGGGCGTTGCGCACTTCCATCTCAGTGATGACTCTGAGTGGAGGGCCCGATGGGGGTAGTGAAATGAGACGTTCGACTTCGGAGTCGACCGTTGAGACGAAGGTCAAGTCGTAAGGGAGTGTGCTGGGGGTGCATTGGGCTGCAAGACTGTCAGCTAGGCATTCAGCCTTTTCGTCGTCGTCAAAGGCTTTGGTCTGGTCAGGTCTGTTAAGTACCGGCATCACGGAGATGGTGTCAGATTTCAGCGAGCGTTGCAGCTTGTAAAATGCGAGATGGGATGGGTTCAGCTCCTCAAGGTGCTGATCCCATCCGGCGTCACGCCATTCAGCTGCACGCTGCCTTACTTCCCTCTGTAGGGCGCGCATGAATAGTCTGTTAGATTCGATTGGGAAGGATTTGTAAGCGCGGATCGCGGCGTTCTTCTCTGTTATCATTTCAAGAAGGTCATTTGGAGGTTTGTATTTATTGTCTTCAGTGATTTTAACCGTCCGTGAACAGCTGTTCACGACGCTGCTAACGTGATTTGTGATGGAAGAGACGGCTAGGTTGATGTCGGTTTCGGTAGTCAGTCTAGTCGGTATTTGGTCCAGGTGAGTAGAGTTGGGAGCGTTCAAGGCTTGGCCTAGTTTCGGCCAGTCTACTATAGTTTTGGTCGGGCCGCACAGACCTGAGGGGCCGGGGATGTCGGTTCGCGGGTCAAGTTTTAGTAAAACTGGTCTGTGGTCAGAGTCGCAGAGCTCGTGGCGTACTTCTATAGAACTTAAACGAAGGTTTACGTTCTTTAGAAGGGCTATGTCGAGGATGTCGGGTCGATGAGTTACTGTATGGGGGTAATGTGTTACCTCTGTAGGGGCTACTAGGTCAAAGGACAGTTCGTCCTGCCACTCAAAGAGAAGATTGCCTCTAGGGTTGTTGGCGATACAGTTCCACGACATGTGCTTGGCATTCAAGTCACCTGCTATGATAACCGAGTCACCGAGATTAAATAATGACTCGAGCTCACTTTTAAGAAGTGGCTTTGTCTCGCGATTATTGCTCGGAGATAGGTATACCGACACTATCGTAATGGGTTGGTGTCCCGTCATGCTTAAGCGGCAAGCGGAAGCCTCCATATAGCAGAGGGGCGGGGTCTCTATGGGTGAGCAGTGAAGCGCTCGCCTGTAATGAATGAGGGTGCCTCCCTTGCTGCCCGATACGCGGTCATTACGTACCGTGTTGTATTGCGCGATTCGCGGGGTACGCATATGGGGTTTTAGAAACGTTTCTTGTACGAGGAGGACGTCTAAACCGTGATCTTTCAGGAAGAGGCTAACTTCCGTCTTTTTATTGCAAATACCATCGGCATTGAAAAATCCTAATTTAAGTGACCGAGGTTTGGTCCTACCACTGCTGGATATCCCTAAGTTAATAGACCTATCCATAATCAGGGTTTGAAGTTTTTGAACGCGACTACCAGATGGTAGTATTTGGCGGCGGTTTGGATGAGCGCACTGGGGTTACCAGCGTTGGCTCTGATCTCCTTAGAGTAGGAGATTATCTCTTCGATGTCGAAGAGGCTGGTGAAATTGGAGACAACAGAGAGCGCGTCGGCTAAGTCGCCTTCAGCACTCTTGCTGTGGGAAGCGGGTTTGGGAGGAGAAGGCGGCGGAGGCGCCGGCTTTTTGGGGGCGGGTTGGGGGGGCACCACCGGTTTTGGTGCGACTTGGGCGGGGGCGGGGGCTGGACCCATTTTGAGGGCCCATGCGGGGTTAGGCCTGAGGGGCGGGAAGTTTGTGTTTTCAGCAACACCTGGAACGACCGCAGCTGGCTTTTGAGAGCCAGCTAGCCTATCGGCATACGTTTGCCTCGCAAGGGTGCGCTGAAGCACTTTGGGGTTCGCCTTAGGGGCACGGGGACAGCCGCGGTAGTTGGCTGGGTGGCCACTTTCGTTGCAGAGGACGCAACTAGGTGGGAGTGGGGGAGAGGAGCTGTCTGCCGAGGGCGTGTCCGTCTTTTTAGGACGGGCGCACTGGGCAGTGCTGTGACTCTCCAGGCACTTAACACACCGCGGGGCGGCGTGACAGGTGCGTGAAGAGTGACCGTAAAGTTGGCAGTTGTGACACTGGCCAGGGATCCCAGTCTTCCTGGGGGCTTCCATGCGGATGCCTGAAAGCATGCACACGGATTTCAAGCCGTAAATGGCCTTACCAGCTTCGCTCCTCTCGAGCGTGACATGGACCATGTCGAATTGTCTCTTATTGCGATGAGACGAAATGCGGTGTACTTTGCGTACGGGGATATTCTGGGCGATAAGGTCGTCATAGACTTCCTTTTCGGAAATCTCTTTCGGGATGCCTCGAATTACTACGCGGTGTAGTTTCTCCTCCTCCAGTGCGTACGTATGGTACGGGAACTGGAGGAAGTTCAGTAATTTTGTAAACGCTCTGTGCGCCGAAGAGGTCGGGACTTGAATTTTGATTCCGTCCTTGGTCTGTGAAGCAGTCAAGAACGGAATCTTATTCTGGGTCATCTGACTGGAAAGGGACGACCACTTGGCGTTGTCCCTGAGAATAATCGGGGGGGGTCTGCGCTCTGTAGCGGGAGAGACTTTAGGGATGGCGGCGGCCACCTTGCGGTGGTTGCCATCGGGCCCTTCGACGCGGACTGTTTTCGCAGCCTCGTCGCTATCTGAGTGAGCAGCCTTACGCTGGCGCTTCTTGGACCTACTGACTACGGTGTAGTCGTCGTCGGAGTCGGGTTCGGGGTTTGAGTCATCGGACGGGGGGCCGGCAATGTCCATGACTTCGACGGTTAGGTCGGAGTCCTGGGCGTTGCCGACTTGGGACGATGGGTCAGGGGATAGCGGTGACTCATCGTAATGAGTAACCGCAGGGGAGGGGGCAGGTGCCGACTTAGCGGCGGACGCTTCGTCGGCGGATGGGGCTGACTCACCGGTGGTCAGGGGATTGGGCGATGACTCATCGCGGGCTAGTTCGGCGAAGAAATCGTTGATTCTGGGAATCCGTTTCGCGACGCGGTCTCGGAATTGGTTGTCCTCGAAGACAACTTGTAAAAGTTCTAGGAAAACGGACTGGGGAAGGGCTTTAGCCATTGCCTAATCTATAGCTACCGCCGTTTCGGAACCGTTCCGTGGGAGAGAAACGGCAAGAACTCCACGGCAATCGGCCTAGCTAATATGCTAATCGCGGCCCTCAGGCGGGAACAGCCTGAGGGTAGGACGCCGGTGATCCTCCCCGCCGGGTGTAGGCAGGGAGGGTGTACTTAACTAATGTAGCCCTAAAGTGTATCCTCCGCCAATCTTATTGTGCGGGAGGTTCCTAACAGGCCCGAGCAAAGAGGAAGTTGGGGCCGGAGCCCTTCTCCCAGACAGACTCTGCTCGGACAGGGGAAAAGGATGGTACCAGGGTCGACTTGGGTTCACCCCCAGGGCCGGTGGTTCTGGCACCCGTCCGATTGACTGCGTTGCCCTGAAGGGGCAAAGCTGGTGTATCGGGTCTACACCCCCTGCTCGGATCGTTGAGCACCGTTAGGTATCCACCGAGCAAGGACCGCGTAAACCGGCGGTTTTCGGGAAAAAGACGTAGTTAAATAAAATACCACGGAATGTGCCTTGAAAAAGACACAAACGGCGGCGGAGGCTGCGTGGGACAAGTGATGCTTGTCCGACGCAGGGCTGGAGTGTCGGTCGCGGAGCGACGGCGAGGGGCGGGGCCACGGGAGCGGCCAGGTAGTCGGAGCGTAGGCGACCGTGCGGGACGGCTGCTGAGCGGCGACTGTGTGACCACCTGTGATAAAAATTTTTTTTTTTTTTTTTTTTTTATTGGACCCTACGATTTTTAGCCCCGGGGCTTTCAATCTACACCTGACTGTATGGTGGGGAGCAGGAGCTCACCCGGAAAAGCTTGTGGTTGTTCAAACAACCAGCTCAATCGCGCCCTTGGGGCGCGATTGGGCTTACGAGTTGTTCTGGGGAGAACGTATTGGACTGAATCTACCCGGCACGTGCCGGTAGTTCCCAAAGTGGGGAGCAAATGAGGGACCTCCGCGCCCCCGCCGGCGGGGGCGTCGGTTGCTTGAAGAGCTTGTGGAGTGTGATCTACTCGCAATGGCTGCAGCAGTGGCTACTGTGATTTCATCATCTTCTTCCGTAAGGATGTGTCTCGGACGGTGTTTAAAACGCGAGGTTGGATGGGGGAAGTAGTTGGACGCGGCAACTATCAAGGGGTTTTTATGATGGGGAGCATTATCGAAGAAGCGACGGGACGCTTCTTTCATATACGCTTTAATGGTAGGGAGGCCTAAGTCGATGTGGAGGTTGGCGTTACGCATGTACCAGGGCGCCCCGGTAGCTTTGCGCATGAAACGGTTTTGGATGACCTGCAGCATTTTCAGATGTGAATCGAAGGTGTGAGCAAAGGCTACGCTGGCGTAGGTCATAATAGGCCTTACGCAGGCGGTGTAAATTCTCACCTTATTTCTAAGGGAGAGTTTGCTCTTTTTGTTCAACATCGGATGTAATCTGCCCAAAACGAACGCGGCGCGGTCGCGGACTCTCATAATGTGGCTACGGAAGCTAAGTCTTGAGTCGAGGGTGACTCCTAGATATTTGGTCTCGTTGACCCACGGGATGGGTCGGCCGAAAAGCTTTATAGCGGGGACGTTTAATCGGTACGAACCTCTACGAAAGTGCACGGCTGCACTTTTTTCCGGATTTACCTCGATTCTCCATTTACGGAACCAGCTCCCGAGGGAGTCTAGAGCGTTCTGGAGAATCTGAACTAATTTTAAGTGGTTACGGTGGGACGCGTAGATGGCAGTGTCGTCGGCGAACATAGCCAGCTGTGACATGGGCGATTTGGGGATGTCGCTAGTGTATAGCGTGAAAAGTAATGGAGATAGGACGGAGCCCTGAGGGACTCCTGCCTGTATGGTGTGGGGTGAAGACAGAGTGCCTTCCACCCTGTAACGAAAGCTTCGATCCGACAGAAAGTTACGTACTAAAAGCACGAGACGATCGGGCACAGCGAGCTGGTGTAGCTTGTACACCAGCCCGTTGTGCCAGACCTTGTCGAAGGCTTTCGCCACGTCGAGAAAGACTGCTCCTGTCGGGGTCGGTTTGGACGAGACATTTAGCTTAAGAGCGATGTGTTCGACAATGCGGTGTACTTGTTGGGTACAAGAGTGCTGTTGTCGAAAGCCAAATTGCTCGTCAGGTATGAGATTGTTGGTCTCTGCGTGGTCACGGAGTCGGGCATAGATCATGCGTTCGTACAGTTTGGCGAGAGGGTTCAGTAAGCTGATCGGGCGGTAGGAAGTGGGCTCATTCGCCGGTTTACCCGGTTTGTGAATGCCTATGACTATTGCTTCCTTCCAGCAAGCTGGAAAGGTGCAACTAGCCATGGCGGCATTCAAAATCAGGGTGAGGCGATTGATCAGGTGATCGGGGAGAATCTTCAGGACACGGTTGGTGATGCCGTCCGGTCCTGGAGCCTTTCTGGGCTTGAGTGCCTTAAGGGCGTTGCGCTCTTCCATCTCAGTGATGACTCTGAGTGGAGGGCCCGATGGAGGTAGTGAAATGAGACGTTCGACTTCGGAGTCGACCGTTGAGACGAAGGTCAAGTCGTAAGGGAGTGTGCTGGGGGTGCATTGGGCTGCGAGACTGTCAGCTAGGCATTCAGCCTTTTCGTCGTCGTCAAAGGCTTTGGTCTGGTCAGGTCTGTTAAGTACCGGCATCACGGAGATGGTGTCAGATTTCAGCGAGCGTTGCAGCTTGTAAAATGCGAGATGGGATGGGTTCAGCTCCTCAAGGTGCTGATCCCACCCGGCGTCACGCCATTCAGCTGCACGCTGCCTTACTTCCCTCTGTAGGGCGCGCATGAATAGTCTGTTAGATTCGATTGGGAAGGATTTGTAAGCGCGGATCGCGGCGTTCTTCTCTGTTATCATTTCAAGAAGGTCATTTGGAGGTTTATATTTACTGTCTTCAGTGATTTGAACCGTCCGTGAACAGCTGTTCACGACGCTGCTAACGTGATTTGTGATGGAAGAGACGGCTAGGTTGATGTCGGTTTCGGTAGTCAGTCTAGTCGGTATTTGGTCCAGGTGAGTAGAGCTGGGAGCGTTCAAGGCTTGGCCTAGTTTCGGCCAGTCTACTATAGTTTTGGTCGGGCCGCACAGACCTGAGGGGCCGGGGATGTCGGTTCGCGGGTCAAGTTTTAGTAAAACTGGTCTGTGGTCAGAGTCGCAGAGCTCGTGGCGTACTTCTATAGAACTTAAACGAAGGTTTACGTTCTTTAGAAGGGCTATGTCGAGGATGTCGGGTCGATGAGTTACTGTATGGGGGTAATGAGTTACCTCTGTAGGGGCTACTAGGTCAAAGGACAGTTCGTCCTGCCACTCAAAGAGAAGATTGCCTCTAGGGTTGTTGGCGATACAGTTCCACGACATGTGCTTGGCATTCAAGTCACCTGCTATGATAACTGAGTCACCGAGATTAAATAATGACTCGAGCTCACTTTTAAGAAGTGGCTTTGTCTCGCGATTATTGCTCGGAGATAGGTATACCGACACTATCGTAATGGGTTGGTGTCCCGTCATGCTTAAGCGGCAAGCGGAAGCCTCCATATAGCAGAGGGGCGGGGTCTCTATGGGTGAGCAGTGAAGCGCTCGCCTGTAATGAATGAGGGTGCCTCCCTTGCTGCTCGATACGCGGTCATTACGTACCGTGTTGTATTGCGCGATTCGCGGGGTACGCATATGGGGTTTTAAAAACGTTTCTTGTACGAGGAGGACGTCTAAATCGTGATCTTTCAGGAAGAGGCTAACTTCCGTCTTTTTTTTGCAAATACCATCGGCATTGAAAAAACCTAATTTTAGTGACCGAGGCTTGGTCCTACCACTGCTGGATATCCCTAAGTTAATAGACCTATCCATAATCAGGGTTTGAAGTTTTTGAACGCGACTACCAGATGGTAGTATTTGGCGGCGGTTTGGATGAGCGCACTGGGGTTACCAGTGTTGGCTCTGATCTCCTTAGAGTAGGAGATTATCTCTTCGATGTCGAAGAGGCTGGTGAAATTGGAGACTACAGAGAGCGCGTCGGCTAAGTCGCCTTCAGCACTCTTGCTGTGGGAAGCGGGTTTGGGAGGAGAAGGCGGCGGAGGCGCCGGCTTTTTGGGGGCGGGTTGGGGGGGCACCACCGGTTTTGGTGCGACTTGGGCGGGGGCGGGGGCTGGACCCATTTTGAGGGTCCATGCGGGATTAGGCCTGAGGGGCGGGAAGTTTGTGTTTTCAGCAACACCTGGAACGACCGCAGCTGGTTTTTGAGAGCCAGCTAGCCTATCGGCATACGTTTGCCTCGCAAGGGTGCGCTGAAGCACTTTGGGGTTCGCCTTAGGGGCACGGGGACAGCCGCGGTAGTTGGCTGGGTGGCCACTTTCGTTGCAGAGGACGCAACTAGGTGGGAGTGGGGGAGAGGAGCTGTCTGCCGAGGGCGTGTCCGTCTTTTTAGGACGGGCGCACTGGGCAGTGCTGTGACTCTCCAGGCACTTAACACACCGCGGGGCGGCGTGACAGGTGCGTGAAGAGTGACCGTAAAGTTGGCAGTTGTGACACTGGCCAGGGATCCCAGTCTTCCTGGGGGCTTCCATGCGGATGCCTGAAAGCATGCACACGGATTTCAAACCGTAAATGGCCTTACCAGCTTCGCTCCTCTCGAGCGTGACATGGACCATGTCGAATTGTCTCTTATTGCGATGAGACGAAATGCGGTGTACTTTACGTACGGGGATATTTTGGGCGATAAGGTCGTTATAGACTTCCTCTTCGGAAATCTCTTTCGGGATGCCTCGAATTACTACGCGGTGTAGTTTCTCCTCCTCCAGTGCGTACGTATGGTACGGGAACTGGAGGAAGTTCAGTAATTTAGTAAGCGCTCTGTGCGCCGAAGAGGTCGGGACTTGAATTTTGATTCCGTCCTTGGTCTGTGAAGCAGTCAGGAACGGAATCTTATTCTGGGTCATCTGACTGGAAAGGGACGACCACTTGGCGTTGTCCCTGAGAATAATCGGGGGGGGTCTGCGCTCTGTAGCGGGAGAGACTTTAGGGATGGCGGCGGCCACCTTGCGGTGGTTGCCATCGGGCCCTTCGACGCGGACTGTTTTCGCAGTCTCGTCGCTATCTGAGTGAGCAGCCTTACGCTGGCGCTTCTTGGACCTACTGACTACGGTGTAGTCGTCGTCGGAGTCGGGTTCGGGGTTTGAGTCATCGGACGGGGGACCGGCAGTGTCCATAACTTCGACGGTTAGGTCGGAGTCCTGGGCATTGCCGACTTGGGAAGATGGGTCAGGGGATAGCGGTGACTCATCGTAATGAGTAACCGCAGGGGAGGGGGCAGGTGCCGACTTAGCGGCGGACGCTTCGTCGGCGGATGGGGCTGACTCACCGGTGGTCAGGGGATTGGGCGATGACTCATCGCGGGCTAGTTCGGCGAAGTAATCGCTGATTCTGGGAATCCTTTTCGCGACGCGGGCTCGGAATTGGTTGTCCTCGAAGACAACTTGTAGAAGTTCTAGGAGAACGGACGGGGGAAGAGCTTTAGCCATTGCCTATTCTAAAAGCTACCGCCGTTTCGGAACCGTTCCGTGGGAGAGAAACGGCAAGAACTCCACGGCAATCGGCCTAGCTATGTTTCTAATCGCGGCCCTCAGGCGGGAACAGCCTGAGGGTAAGACGCCGGTGATCCTCCCCGCCGGGTGTAGGCAGGGAGGGTGTACTTAACTAATGTAGCCCTAAAGTGTATCCTCCGCCAATCTTATTGTGCGGGAGGTTCCTAACAGGCCCGAGCAAAGAGGAAGTTGGGGCCGGAGCCCTTCTCCCAGACAGACTCTGCTCGGACAGGGGAAGAGGATGGTACCAGGGTCGACTTGGGTTCACCCCCAGGGCCGGTGGTTCTGGCACCCGTCCGATTGACTGCGTTGCCCTGAAGGGGCAAAGCTGGTGTATCGGGTCTACACCCCCTGTTCGGATCGTTGAGCACCGTTAGGTATCCACCGAACAAGGACCGCGTAAACCGGCGGTTTTCGGGCAAAAGACGTAGTTAAATAAAATACCACGGAATGTGTCTTGAAAAAGACACAAACGGCGGCGGAGGCTGCGTGGGACAAGTGATGCTTGTCCGACGCAGGGCTGGAGAGTCGGTCGCGGAGCGACGGCGAGGGGCGGGGCCACGGGAGCGGCCAGGTAGTCGGAGCGTAGGCGACCGTGCGGGACGGCTGCTGAGCGGCGACTCTGTGATAAAAATTTATAATTTTCACGTTTTTGTTGAATCGAAAGGTTCCATTCGCGCATTTGTTACGTCGAGCAGGGGACGCGTCTACCAATCACGAACAAGTATTTAACGCGTCATAGAGGCGGAGCTTAACAAACTAAACGTCCTCCCCTCCCGCACCCCGCACCCCCCTCCCCTAAACCCTATAGCAGTATAATCATATACGTACTTACATTATTATACTTTTATAAAATTCAACCAAATTACTTGTATTAGGTACCAACCTGTTATACTATTTATATCTCGCGCGATGACAAAGTACGTGTTTATTTTACTCCACCATCGTATGCATTTAGCTATCTATATGTATGCAATGCACGCATGTAACCATCACTAGTTAACTTACTATTTCATGATAATTTAACATCGAACGATATAAATAAATTTTGGTACTCACTCACTCACTCACTCACTCAGTAGATATCATCATCATAGATATAAAACGATAACGATATAGTATACAACTGAAACTCAATTTTCAACACTATTATGGTGTGTTTTAAACAGAATCATATTGTGGCCCTGAAAAGGGCCGTTTGTTTACGTTCGATGATCGAGCATTAGGCACACACGAGATCACGAGAGACTTATGCCTTCTTCTCGGTCTTCTTGGGCAGTAGTACAGCCTGAATGTTGGGCAGCACACCACCCTGGGCGATTGTCACACCGGAGAGCAGCTTGTTCAACTCCTCGTCGTTCCTTATGGCCAGTTGAAGATGTCTCGGGATGATTCTGGTCTTCTTGTTGTCACGGGCGGCGTTACCGGCCAACTCGAGCACTTCAGCTGCCAAGTACTCCATCACGGCGGCTAGGTACACCGGTGCACCGGCACCGACGCGCTCGGCGTAGTTGCCCTTGCGGAGCAGACGGTGGATACGACCGACGGGGAACTGAAGTCCGGCACGGTTAGAACGGGACTTTGGCTTTCCCTTAACCTTGCCACCCTTACCACGTCCAGACATGATGAGAGATTGTTTTAATTATTTCACAATCAAAAACAAACAACGCACGCGACTAGCGAGCGAAGCGGACACTATGAGAAAATTTTACGTTACACTGTTATGGCTCTATTTATATCGTTCATGGTTAAGCCGTATAAGAGGGGTTCGTAACGAATTAAAGAAAGAGAGGTAAGATCGGACGCACCGTTCTACCTATCGGGAGTCGAGTCGAGTCGAGACGAGAGTCGTGCGTCGGGCGACGGAGCCATCTTCGGGGGTTGTTTTTAGTTAGTTTCGTATATTGAAATTTGGAATAGTGTGCAATTTAATTAGCGGTGCGTGCGCGATATTGATTGTTGTTTGATGAAAGTTAGGTATTTCAGTTCGGTACGATTCCAGCAGCGTTTCGGCGTGTTTCTGCGTTCACCGCGGTGCGGTTCACAGTTATTTTGCTGCGTTTGTTTTTAATAACAAGCGTAGATAGTGCGTAAACGTGCGTTGTGTTATTGTTAGTTATGTTTGTTATGGGTAGACGTAGTAGCTCTATTGAAACTTTCGATCTCATCAACAGGTATCGTGAACAATTTGTTAGCCCTGAAAAGGGCTTTTTTTGTCGTGGTGGTGCGAACACGCACCGCACCGCACCGCACCGCACACACACGCGGGCGGCGGGCTGCTGCGGATGCGGTTGCGGCTGTGCTGCAGCAGCGGCGTCGCAAAGGCGAGCGAACGAGTGTCGTCGGCGGCGGCGGCGATGCGACGAGCCGGCTTACTTCTTGGCGGGTGCCTTCTTTGCGGCGGCTTTCTTCGCGGGCGCTGCCTTCTTCGGTTTAGGCGCTTTGGGCTTCTTGGTCGGGGGCTTGGCGGTTTTCTTAGCTTTAGGTGCGGCGGCCTTCTTCGCGGGTGCGGCTTTCTTGGCGGGCGCTGCCTTCTTCGCGGCGGCGGGCTTCTTCTTAGCGGCGGCGGCCGATTTGGATTTCGCCGGCGAGCTAGCGGCTGCCTTCTTCGTCTTGGCGGCTGCGGCGGCGGAGGTGGCGGCTGCCTTCTTCGGTTTCGGCTTGGCGGCGGAGGCCTTGGCCTTCGCCTCACCGGAGGACGCCTTCGACTTGCCGGCGGCCGACTTCGACTCGAGCTTGAACGAACCGCTCGCTCCCTTTCCCTTGGTCTGGATCAGCTGGCCGGACTCGACGGCGCTCTTCAGGTACTTTCTGATGAACGGCGCCAACTTCTCGGCGTCTACCTTGTACTGGGCTGCGATGTATTTCTTGATGGCGCGCAGGCTCGATCCGCTGCGTTCCTTCAGCTCTTTGATAGCGGCGTTCACCATCTCTGAGGTCTTAGGGTGGTTCGGCTTCGCCTTGGGTTTCTTAGCGGCGGAAGCTTTCGGCTTCTTCGCTGGGGTCGCCGGCGCGGGTGCGTCGTTAGCAACAGCTGTGTCTGCCATTTTTCTCACACATCGCCGCTCAGCAGCCGTCCCGCACGGTCGCCTACGCTCCGACTACCTGGCCGCTCCCGTGGCCCCGCCCCTCGCCGTCGCTCCGCGACCGACACTCCAGCCCTGCGTCGGACAAGCATCACTTGTCCCACGCAGCCTCCGCCGCCGTTTGTGTCTTTTTCAAGGCACATTCCGTGGTATTTTATTTAACTACGTCTTTTGCCCGAAAACCGCCGGTTTACGCGGTCCTTGCTCGGTGGATACCTAACGGTGCTCAACGATCCGAGCAGGGGGTGTAGACCCGATACACCAGCTTTGCCCCTTCAGGGCAACGCAGTCAATCGGACGGGTGCCAGAACCACCGGCCCTGGGGGTGAACCCAAGTCGACCCTGGTACCATCCTTTTCCCTGTCCGAGCAGAGTCTGTCTGGGAGAAGGGCTCCGGCCCCAACTTCCTCTTTGCTCGGGCCTGTTAGGAACCTCCCGCACAATAAGATTGGCGGAGGATACACTTTAGGGCTACATTAGTTAAGTACACCCTCCCTGCCTACACCCGGCGGGGAGGATCACCGGCGTCTTACCCTCAGGCTGTTCCCGCCTGAGGGCCGCGATTAGCATATTAGCTAGGCCGATTGCCGTGGAGTTCTTGCCGTTTCTCTCCCACGGAACGGTTCCGAAACGGCGGTAGTTATAGATTAGGCAATGGCTAAAGCTATTCCCCATTCCCTTCTCCTGGACATTATTCGCGTCGTCCTCGAGGACAAAAATACCCGCGCCCACGTCGCGAAACTTCTTCCCGAAATCGGTAATTATTTCGACGACCCAACCCGCGATGAGTCATCGCCCAATCCCCTGACCACCGGTGAGTCAGCCCCATCCGCCGACGAAGCGTCCGCCGCTAAGTCGGCACCTGCCCCCTCCCCTGCGGTTACTCATTACGATGAGTCACCTCTATCCCCTGACCCATCGTCCCAAGTCGGCAACGCCCAGGACCCCGACCTAACCGTCGAAGTCATGGACATTGCCGGCCCCCCGTCCGATGACTCAAACCCCGAACCCGACTCCGACGACGACTACACCGTAGTCAGTAGGTCTAAGAAGCGCCAGCGTAAGGCTGCTCACTCAGATAGCGACGAGGCTGCGAAAACAGTCCGCGTCGAAGGGCCCGATGGCAACCACCGCAAGGTGGCCGCCGCCATCCCTAAAGTCTCTCCCGCTACAGAGCGCAGACCCCCCCCGATTATTCTCAGGGACAACGCCAAGTGGTCGTCCCTTTCCAGTCAGATGACCCAGAATAAGATTCCGTTCTTGACTGCTTCACAGACCAAGGACGGAATCAAAATTCAAGTCCCGACCTCTTCGGCGCACAGAGCGCTTACTAAATTACTGAACTTCCTCCAGTTCCCGTACCATACGTACGCACTGGAGGAGGAGAAACTACACCGCGTAGTAATTCGAGGCATCCCGAAAGAGATTTCCGAAGAGGAAGTCTATAACGACCTTATCGCCCAAAATATCCCCGTACGTAAAGTACACCGCATTTCGTCTCATCGCAATAAGAGACAATTCGACATGGTCCATGTCACGCTCGAGAGGAGCGAAGCTGGTAAGGCCATTTACGGTTTGAAATCCGTGTGCATGCTTTCAGGCATCCGCATGGAAGCCCCCAGGAAGACTGGGATCCCTGGCCAGTGTCACAACTGCCAACTTTACGGTCACTCTTCACGCACCTGTCACGCCGCCCCGCGGTGTGTTAAGTGCCTGGAGAGTCACAGCACTGCCCAGTGCGCCCGTCCTAAAAAGACGGACACGCCCTCGGCAGACAGCTCCTCTCCCCCACTCCCACCTAGTTGCGTCCTCTGCAACGAAAGTGGCCACCCAGCCAACTACCGCGGCTGTCCCCGTGCCCCTAAGGCGAACCCCAAAGTGCTTCAGCGCACCCTTGCGAGGCAAACGTATGCCGATAGGCTAGCTGGCTCTCAAAAACCAGCTGCGGTCGTTCCAGGTGTTGCTGAAAACACAAACTTCCCGCCCCTCAGGCCTAACCCCGCATGGGCCCTCAAAATGGGTCCAGCCCCCGCCCCCGCCCAAGTCGCACCAAAACCGGCGGTGCCCCCCCAACCCGCCCCCAAAAAGCCGGCGCCTCCGCCGCCTTCTCCTCCCAAACCCGCTTCCCACAGCAAGAGTGCTGAAGGCGACTTAGCCGACGCGCTCTCTGTAGTCTCAAATTTCACCAGCCTCTTCGACATCGAAGAGATAATCTCCTACTCTAAGGAGATCAGAGCCAACGCTGGTAACCCCAGTGCGCTCATCCAAACCGCCGCCAAATACTACCATCTGGTAGTCGCGTTCCAAAACTTCAAACCCTGATTATGGATAGGTCTATTAACTTAGGGATATCCAGCAGTGGTAGGACCAAGCCTCGGTCACTAAAATTAGGTTTTTTCAATGCCGATGGTATTTGCAATAAAAAGACGGAAGTTAGCCTCTTCCTGAAAGATCACGATTTAGACGTCCTCCTCGTACAAGAAACGTTTCTAAAACCCCATATGCGTACCCCGCGAATCGCGCAATACAACACGGTACGTAATGACCGCGTATCGAGCAGCAAGGGAGGCACCCTCATTCATTACAGGCGAGCGCTTCACTGCTCACCCATAGAGACCCCGCCCCTCTGCTATATGGAGGCTTCCGCTTGCCGCTTAAGCATGACGGGACACCAACCCATTACGATAGTGTCGGTATACCTATCTCCGAGCAATAATCGCGAGACAAAGCCACTTCTTAAAAGTGAGCTCGAGTCATTATTTAATCTCGGTGACTCAGTTATCATAGCAGGTGACTTGAATGCCAAGCACATGTCGTGGAACTGTATCGCCAACAACCCTAGAGGCAATCTTCTCTTTGAGTGGCAGGACGAACTGTCCTTTGACCTAGTAGCCCCTACAGAGGTAACACATTACCCCCATACAGTAACTCATCGACCCGACATCCTCGACATAGCCCTTCTAAAGAACGTAAACCTTCGTTTAAGTTCTATAGAAGTACGCCACGAGCTCTGCGACTCTGACCACAGACCAGTTTTACTAAAACTTGACCCGCGAACCGACATCCCCGGCCCCTCAGGTCTGTGCGGCCCGACCAAAACTATAGTAGACTGGCCGAAACTAGGCCAAGCCTTGAACGCTCCCAGCTCTACTCACCTGGACCAAATACCGACTAGACTGACTACCGAAACCGACATCAACCTAGCCGTCTCTTCCATCACAAATCACGTTAGCAGCGTCGTGAACAGCTGTTCACGGACGGTTAAAATCACTGAAGACAATAAATACAAACCTCCAAATGACCTTCTTGAAATGATAACAGAGAAGAACGCCGCGATCCGCGCTTACAAATCCTTCCCAATCGAATCTAACAGACTATTCATGCGCGCCCTACAGAGGGAAGTAAGGCAGCGTGCAGCTGAATGGCGTGACGCCGGATGGGATCAGCACCTTGAGGAGCTGAACCCATCCCATCTCGCATTTTACAAGCTGCAACGCTCGCTGAAATCTGACACCATCTCCGTGATGCCGGTACTTAACAGACCTGACCAGACCAAAGCCTTTGACGACGACGAAAAGGCTGAATGCCTAGCTGACAGTCTCGCAGCCCAATGCACCCCCAGCACACTCCCTTACGACTTGACCTTCGTCTCAACGGTCGACTCCGAAGTCGAACGTCTCATTTCTCTACCTCCATCGGGCCCTCCACTCAGAGTCATCACTGAGATGGAAGTGCGCAACGCCCTTAAGGCACTCAAGCCCAGAAAGGCTCCAGGACCGGACGGCATCACCAACCGTGTCCTGAAGATTCTCCCCGATCACCTGATCAATCGCCTCACCCTGATTTTGAATGCCGCCATGGCTAGTTGCACCTTTCCAGCTTGCTGGAAGGAAGCAATAGTCATAGGCATTCACAAACCGGGTAAACCGGCGAATGAGCCCACTTCCTACCGCCCGATCAGCTTACTGAACCCTCTCGCCAAACTATACGAACGCATGATCTATGCCCGACTCCGTGACCACGCAGAGACCAACAATCTCATACCTGACGAGCAATTTGGCTTTCGACAGCAGCACTCTTGTACCCAACAAGTACACCGCATTGTCGAACACATCGCTCTTAAGCTAAATGTCTCGTCCAAACCGACCCCGACAGGAGCAGTCTTTCTCGACGTGGCGAAAGCCTTCGACAAGGTCTGGCACAACGGGCTGGTATACAAGCTACACCAGCTCGCTGTGCCTGATCGTCTCGTGCTTTTAGTACGTAACTTTCTGTCGGATCGAAGCTTTCGTTACAGGGTGGAAGGCACTCTGTCCTCCCCCCACACCATACAGGCAGGAGTCCCTCAGGGCTCCGTCCTATCTCCATTACTTTTCACGCTATACACTAGCGACATCCCCAAATCGCCCATGTCACAGCTGGCTATGTTCGCCGACGACACTGCCATTTACGCGTCCCACCGTAACCACTTAAAATTAGTTCAGATTCTCCAGAACGCTCTAGACTCCCTCGGGAGCTGGTTCCGTAAATGGAGAATCGAGGTAAATCCGGAAAAAAGTGCAGCCGTGCACTTTCGTAGAGGTTCGCACCGATTAAACGTCCCCGCTGTAAAGCTTTTCGGCCGACCCATCCCGTGGGTCAACGAGACCAAATACCTAGGAGTCACCCTCGACTCAAGACTCAGCTTCCGTAGCCACATTATGAGAGTCCGTGACCGCGCCGCGTTCGTTTTGGGCAGATTACATCCGATGTTGAACAAAAAGAGCAAACTCTCCCTTAGAAATAAGGTGAGAATTTACACCACCTGCGTAAGGCCTATTATGACCTACGCCAGCGTAGCCTTTGCTCACACCTTCGATTCACATCTGAAAATGCTGCAGGTCATCCAAAACCGTTTCATGCGCAAAGCTACCGGGGCGCCCTGGTACATGCGTAACGCCAACCTCCACATCGACTTAGGCCTCCCTACCATTAAAGCGTATATGAAAGAAGCGTCTCGTCGCTTCTTCGATAATGCTCCCCATCATAAAAACCCCTTGATAGTTGCCGCGTCCAACTACTTCCCCCATCCAACCTCGCGTTTTAAACACCGTCCGAGACACATCCTTACGGAAGAAGATGATGAAATCACAGTAGCCACTGCTGCAGCCATTGCGAGTAGATCACACTCCACAAGCTCTTCAAGCAACCGACGCCCCCGCCGGCGGGGGCGCGGAGGTCCCTCATTTGCTCCCCACTTTGGGAACTACCGGCACGTGCCGGGTAGATTCAGTCCAATACGTTCTCCCCAGAACAACTCGTAAGCCCAATCGCGCCCCAAGGGCGCGATTGAGCTGGTTGTTTGAACAACCACAAGCTTTTCCGGGTGAGCTCCTGCTCCCCACCATACAGTCAGGTGTAGATTAACAGCCCCGGGGCTAAAAATCGTAGGGTCCACAACTAAAAAAAAAAAAAAAAAATGCCATTTTTCTTCTTTACTTCACAACAATGAAAACGTATGATTTGATTGTGAGGTCTTCAGCAGCCTACGTGTAGGGCTGCTGGTGCGGGTCTTGAGGGTGTCCTCGTACCCGGGCTGCTTCTCATCCGGACCGCAGTCCGGATGGTCAATGTTGGGTCTGGCGGTGGGGGTAGTGAGGGGTCAGGCTGTTTTTTTTTTTTTTTTTTTTTTTTTTTTTTTTTTTTTTTTTTTTTTTTTTTATTTTTTATTTTTTTTCTTGCTTGCCAGTCGAATGCGTGAGCATCACGACTGGTCGTGGGTTTTTTTTTTTTTTTTTTTTTTTTTTTTTTTTTTTTTTTTTTTGCCTCCTCGCTTCACGGGCCCCCACTCACCAGATTACTCTGTGTTCTCCGCCTCTGCGGGTGTCCGCGGGTCCTCCGCCTCTGCGTCTGTGGGGCTCCACAGCAGGTCGCGGGGCAGGAGGTAGCGCAGGCCCCAGGTGCGGAAGCGCTCGTCGGGTGGACGGGCGTGTTGGGGCGCAATGTTGCGCAGGTGGAGGTGCGGCCCGTTGTCGGCGCGGCTGAACATACGCCGCGCCAGCATCCGCACGAATTCTTCCACCGGCTTCATCTTTAGGTCCGCAGCGATGACGTCGTTGCGGACGAATCGGCCGGCGCCGGTGATGAGGCGAAGGGTCGTGGTCTGTATCACCTCGATCCTCCTCTTCTGGGTGTTGGAGAGCAGCGCGTACCACGCCGGCGCTGCGTAGGTCAGTCTGGACCGGATGTAGGTCTTGTACACCCTCAGTTTGGCGCGTAATGGGAGCCTTGATGATAGGACCGGGCGAAGTAGTGCGCGCGCGGCCTTGGCCTGGGTCGTGACGTGGTCGACCATCGGCACCATGCGCAGTGCCCGGTCGATGTGGCAGCCGAGGTATTTAACTGAGGGCGTGTACGCTACATCCTGTCCCCGCAGTTTGAGTGGTGGCGGCGTGTGTATGTGTTGCTGGCCGGTGACCAGGGCGGCCGTCTTCCCCACGTTGACGGCCATCTTCCATCGGTCCAGCCAGTCCGGCAGCAGGTCCAACACCCGTTGGAGTTTGGCGGCTGCGACTTTGGAGCTCCTCGATGAAGCGAAGTACGCACTGTCGTCGGCGAACAGCGCCAGCTCCACGTCTTCTTCCCCATCCCGGAGTCGGCCTTCCAGGGTGGGTATGTCGTTCGTGAAGGTGGCGTACAGCAGCGGCGACAGGCAGCTGCCTTGAGGAACTCCAGCAGTGATGGGTCGTGGTGTAGAGTGGGCTTCTTTTACTGCCACGTAGAAGTGGCGGCCTTCCAGGAATGAGGCCACTATCCTGATGAGGCCGGGTGGCAGGCTGGTCTGGGTGTCCAGCTTGTGAAGCAGTCCCTGGTGCCATACACGGTCAAAGGCCTTCTCCACGTCCAGGAATACTCCGACCGTGTATGCATATTGGTACCGCTGCTCGGCGAGGAGGTGCATCACGCGCGTCAGCTGGAGCGTCGTGGAGTGAGCCCCGCGGAACCCGAACTGTTCGTCCCTCAGCTGGATGTGGGGACGAATTCTCCGCAGGAGCAGGCGCTCGAACAGCTTCGCGACGTGGCTGAGCAGGGTGATGGGGCGGTAACTTGCTGGCAGACGTCGGTCCTTGCCAGGCTTGGGCAGCATGATGACTTTCCCCGCTTTCCAGTCGGCGGGGAAGTGCTGGGTGCGTAGTACTCCGTTGTAGAGTCTGGCAAGAACTACCACGGCTCTCCTCGGCATCTGTTTGAGGGCTTCGATCGGGATCCCGTCAGGCCCGGCCGCCTTCCGGTTGGGCAGTCTCTGGATCGCCTTCGTCAGCTCCAGAGGCGAGATAAAATCGCGTCCAGAGATGGGTGTGTGTGGCTGCGCCAAGAGTTCCTGCACCTTCTCCTCCACTACAGTATGGTGGTGTAGGATGTCCTGGTCAGTGGTGACGACAGGATGGGGCGTGAACTGGACTTCCAGGTGTTCAGCCAGGGTTTCCGCCCTCTCGCTGTCGTCATAACATCGCCTTCCGTCTCGGTTGGTCAGTGGGTAGGTGGGCTCCTTGGTGCTGGTGAGCTGTCGGTTTAGGTGGTATAGGCTGGCTTCGTTCTCACCCACGTGGTCGATGAGTTTCTCCCACGTGGTTCCACGGAACGCCTTCACGTCGGCCGACAGCTTCTCTGCAACCCTGTTGAGGTCCCTTTTTATCCTGGGGCATCTGGTCCTCGCCCAGAGCGCGTGGAGCTCGCGCTTCTTGCGTAGGTCCGCCTTCAGGTGCCCCGGCAGGTCTTCACGGCAGTGTGATGTCGCGGCCCTGGTCTTTGTGGCCACCTCCTTGGCCTCGTAGAGCTGGCGCTTGACCTCTAGCGCCGCTCTCTCCACGTCCTCGGGGGTGGATAGCGGCCCCATGAGCGTCATGTCCTCCAGCTCGGCACGGTAGGCTGTCCAGTCCACTTTCCTCTGCAATGGCTGGTGAGGTATTCCTGTCGGTCCTCCCAGGACCACCAGGATAGGCAGGTGTTGGGTCCTCAGGTCGTATAAGACTTCCAAGTGGACTGGGCATCTGAGGTCCTTGTGGAGCACTATGTCCAGCACGTTGGGCCGTATCCGTGGATTGGTGGGGATGTTGGTGGGCGCTTCTGGTCCAATGACTGCGTAGCCGCGGTCCTCTGCGTCTGCGTGGAGCACCGTTCCTGCTCTGTTCGTGGTGCAGGAGTTCCACGCTGGGTGTTTCGCGTTGAGGTCCCCGGCTAGCAGAGTGGGTTCGCCGCTCAGTAGTGTGGTATTTAGGTCGCTTGGGCAGAATGGTGTCTGGTTGGAGGGCGGTCGGTACGCGGCGTACAGGCGGAGCTCCTGGCCTGCGTGTCTGGTCCTGATGCCAATGGATCTGGTAGTGAGGAAGTTAGGCAGCGGTAGCTCTTCATGAATGAGGTCCATCTTGACCAGTACCGCTGTCCCTCTGTACGGGATTCTTCTTGGGCTGATCTCGTCCCGTCGGTAGCAATGGTAGTTGGGAATGTCTAGATCTATCCCAGGGGTCAGTTTGGTCTCGCCCAACAGTATTACGTCAATGTTTTGCTGCTGGACGGCCATCCTGAGGTCCGAGACGTGCTCTCGCACGCCCCCTGGGTTCCAGTACATTAGCCTTAGTCCCATCTCTCAAGGCTTTTGACCAGATCTTCAAGGCCGCAGGCCAGTACAAACCGGAGATTCCCGCCGAATTCCACAGCCTCGGCCAGCTGGAAGATAATTCTGCCGAAGTGTGAGATCAGCTCTCCGGCCTGTTGTCTTGGCATCTTGGTGGCGCCTTCTTGGCGTGAGTACAGTGGTACGCGTTGGTACTCTTGTGGTTGCTGAGGGCGCGGTTCGGGGGCTGCCCTTTGGGTCCTGCGCTGGTCCTGTGCGGGGGCGATGGTGGGCAGGTACACCACCTCGTCGTCTGCAAAGTCGGCGAACTGTGCCGGTGGGGGGGTGATGTCCACACAATCCGTTTGGGGTGGGGCCCTCACATCTTGGTCCTCTATGCGGCCGACTTTGTTGCGCCGGCGCCCTCCTCTTGGTCTCCTGCGCAGTGCACCCGCGGGAGCTCCACGCTGGGTGGCTGGGTTAGCCTCTGGAGCCAGTGAGGCGGCTTGCCGGTGTTGTTGGGCCTGTTGTCTGGGTACGAAGGCCGGGGCGTCATGCCTTAGGCCTGGCGCTTCGTCAGTGGGTGGGTTGGGTAGGGGTGGCGGTATGCGCTGGCCCCGGTTGCGTGCCTCCCTTCTCAGGACGGGGCAACGGCGGTCTTTTGCTGTGTGGCTCTTGCCGCAGTTAGCGCAGGTCGGGGGCTGCTCTCGAGGTCTCTGGCAGTCCGCGGCTGCGTGGTCCCCAGCGCAGCGCACGCACTTCTGTTGCCTATAGCAATTGGCCGAGGAGTGCCCAAATCCTTGGCATCTGTGGCATTGTGATGGTCCGGGTCTGCCTCTCCAGGCCTCGAAGGTTATTCCCGGTAAGCACAGGAACTCCTTCGTGGTCCATAGTTGTTCCAGGTCATCCTTGGTTGCTGGGTCCAGTTCGAGGAAGAAGAGGCATCCTGGTCTGCCTCTCTTCGGTGGGATAGTGCGGCCATGGCGCATCGTCAACCCCATCTTGAGGAGCTCTGTCTTGATTTCCTCTAGGTCCGTGTCCCGGGGGAGGCCTCGAAGGGCCACTTTGGTAGGGCGCTCCAGCGCTGGGGTGAAGCAGTAGAAGGCCATCTGCGGTTCCTGCTCCTTGGCCTCAATAAGGTACCGCTGGATGGTCCTAAATTCGTTGTCCGACTTGGGCACGAATCGGAGTCCCGTTCCGTAAGCCCTCGCGTTCGGGGTGAAACCTAGGGCCTCCTTCAGTGCCGCTAGGTGGCGCGTCCAGTGTGGCAGCTTCTCTACCACAATGGGTGGGTATTTCGTGCTGTTGGCCTCATTCTGGGCCAGTGGGGGTGCTTCCTTTCGCCTCTCATGGGCGGTTTCGTCCTCCTCGTCTGCGGGTTCGGGTCCTCTCGGTTCGGGGGCCGGTATTGGCTCGTTTCCCGATGGTTCCCGGGGGGAGGATGCGCCCTTCTCCTGAATGGCGAAGTCCGCGTATGATGTGGTTGAGAGGAGGGATCCTGCTGCCTGGCTGGGTTCCTCCCTCGCTGGGTTTTTGGGGCCTTCCGACGCAAAGGCAGCCGATGCCGATTGGCTTGCGAACGCGGGGAAGGGGAAGGGCGGGGTGGCTGGTCTGGGTAGTACTGGGAATGCGGTCCCGAGTACTCCCAGTGACCGGTTTGTCCAGGTCCCTAGTTTGGCTGGCCTTAGGTTGGTTTGAGGCTGCTGGATCTTGGGGGGCGTGTCCCCTAGGTTGGGGCGTTTTTCAGGGCCCTCGGCTGTCGTGTCGAACGACTCTGGCCGTGGGCGGATTTTGGGCTGCAGTCCAAACAATTCCTCCATCAGATCTTGCATGTCCTGCTGCTGGGAGGGTTCGGGGGCGTAGCTGTCCGTGAGGGCCTCTAGCTCCTCTTCGATGTCTACGCGTGGGGGGTCAATTGTCGCGGATGCTTCCGTTACGGGCGGCGCGGGTTTAGTCGCGGGTGCGGTGACGGAGGGCGTCGCGTGTTGACCGAGTTGCGGGGGCGGAGGGCCTCGCGGCGCGGCAGAGGGGGCCTCGATGGAGACGCGGGCGGGCGCGGTCGATCCAGAGGGCTTGGTGCCGGGTGGGTCCTTCGCGAGGATCGCGTTTAACGCGGCGAGGTTTTCCCTTGTTAGGGCTGAGGCCGCGGGCGCGGTGCGCTTGGGCGCAGACTCGCGAGTAAGCGGCGGGAATTCTTCCTTCGTCCGGATCGTTATCCTTGGCTTAGGAATGGGCGCGGTCGAGGACGACGCGGCGGGCTGGTCAGTCGCGCGCGGGCGGCGACGCGGGTCGCGCTGCTCAAGCGCAGCGGAGCGCGAGCCAAATTCGACGACGGAGGCGGCGGACTGAGTTACCCCCGGAACGAACTCGCGGGCGGGGCACTCTACCGCTTGCCGATCCGAACGGTCGGAGGCATCGCGACGGGGGGTTGGGGAAGGATGAGCGGGAGGGGGAGGGGTGGGAAGGAAACCTACCGGCTTCTTCCCCTTCATTCTGAACGGCTTTCACAACTCCCTCACCAACGGGAGTCGGGTCCACCTCGGCGCGTGCTACCCAAGCCAGGTGAGACCCCTAGGGGAGGCCTAGCTAGGGCGCCCGCGAGCGATTTTGCCGACTCCAGGTGATGCGGGTAGTTGTAAAAACTTCAAAATGGGTGGGCTGAAACGAAAATCTTGAAAATATTTTCTCCAAAAACCCGAGGGTAGTTGTAAATAAATTTACAAAAACTCGGGGGTAGTTGGAGAAAGTATTCTCACCGACGATTGTAGCCTTAAGAGAAGGCTGTTTTGATGCCGATGCGGCGGCTGGGCTGCAAGCTCCTGCTTGCCAGCACCGGCACTCCCCTCGGCGCGTGCGACCCGGACCGGGTGACGCGAGCGGGTATGTGGCGGTGCGGCAGTAGAGGGAAGGCTGCGACTCAGTGGCGCTCGACAAGCAGCTTCAGGGTGAAGGTGCACAGAGCTGGCGAGTGATGAGCTTGCGTGGGAACTTACTTAGATAGATTGCGCAAAAATAAGTAAGTAAAACGTATGAGGCAAAAATAGCGAAAGATACTCGAATGCGCCACCGTTGCGGTGGCGCCACTAATGCCAGCTAGCGAGCATTACTGTAAGGAGAGCCGCGGTGTCGAGAGACGATTTCTCGTATAAACACTTCCAACTTTTCACTAGCATGCATCTTATAAATTTGATATTACACGACACACAACTAAAATGTTATCAAAACATATGTTCCACGCGTTTCTTTTTGAGTTCTACTACACATAAATGCAAAAATTACGAGCACACATCCAAAGGAAAGTGCGCTAACAATGTTTATAATCTAGACAATGCACTCCGCGTACGTAGTGTCAACTTCAAAAGTTATTTTTCTCTATAAAATCAATACTTACAGCACATTTACCGAGATAATATAAGAGCATGGTTTCTCTCCACAATACAGACAAAAATTTATCGCGTATCTATTGTATTTTATGCCACTTTGGCGATCTCAAAGTTGACACTCGTAAAACACGCGGAGCCAACTGCTACCATACACTAGCTCGTATCGTACTGCTTTGTTGAACATTATTAATCGTGTACCTATAGGTTTTTTAATCATGAAATATATGTGATACACTTTAAATATTTATTAACTATATAAAGTAATATTTGAACAATAAAATCAAACGAACAACGTGAACGTGAACTATGTGGAAAGCGAGATTACTTGTTACTCACTTACGTGCGCACAACAACGGTCTGTCTTTATATTTATGGTAAGACGACGAAGCATTTGTAATACCTAAATAATAGTAGTTTCAAATTTTAATTATTATAAAAAATAATAAAAAAAATTAAAATTATAATTTTCATGTCAATTCTGCTATTCAGATGATGGGTTGACCAGACCAACACGCTCATCAACAAACACCTATTTCTCACTACTCGTTTGGCCGCGTAACAATTGTTTTCATGTTACTATTTGATACACTACCTATATAATTATTATTTTTATTTTATTGTAAAGCACGGTTAACCATTCGGCGGGTGAGCGAAATTTCAGCATTTTCAGTAGGTAGGTATATACCTGTACTACTACACTCTTAGTAGTGTTAGGAATGTATTGTTAAGCGCAGTTAACCGTTCGGCGTGCGAGCAAAATTTCAGCATTTTCAGTAGGTACTGTATGTAATAAAATTAAAATTGATTGGTACTGAAACTTAAAATTAGGTAGGTAGATACCTTACATTCTGCATAGATCGGTTAATTGATGTTGTTGTTAAGCACGGATAACCATTCGGCGAGTGAGCGAAATTTCAGCATTCTCAATGGAATCTTACTACGGTAAAGTAATTTAAATATTTGAGACAATCATAGATATCATTGAAACTTAATGGTCGCACAGAGCGTTCATAGAATCGTTTGTGGCCCTGAAAAGGGCCGTTTTGAATGCACGGCGTGGTTGGTTTTATACGATAGAACACAACACGTAACACGCACGCACAGGAGATATAGGTATTTAACCACCGAAACCGTAGAGGGTGCGGCCCTGGCGTTTCAGAGCGTAGACGACGTCCATGGCTGTGACGGTCTTCCTCTTGGCGTGCTCGGTGTATGTGACCGCGTCACGGATCACGTTCTCTAGGAACACCTTCAGGACACCACGGGTCTCCTCGTAGATCAGACCGGAGATACGCTTGACACCGCCTCTGCGAGCCAGACGACGGATGGCCGGCTTGGTGATACCCTGGATGTTATCACGGAGTACTTTCCTGTGACGCTTGGCTCCTCCTTTTCCCAAACCTTTGCCTCCCTTACCGCGACCGGTCATCTTGAACACACGTAAAGTTGGTTAGATACGAAACAAGTTAATCGAACGATGCCGCACGTACCGCGGACGATGCACGACTGGATAAATTTTTGTGTTACAGACTCCATATATTTATACAGAAATGAGGTATTCGCGGGGTCGAAGGAGGTGCGCGGGTGCAAAACCCCCCCCCCCCCCCCCCCCCCCTCCCCCCCACCGCCTTTCTACACCCCTCTGTCGCCATTTAGGTATGATTTGAATAGGTATTTAAAATAATAATAATAATGAGCGAAATCATCGACATTATTGAATATGGAAAAAAAAAAATATATATAATAATATAAATATATATATTATATGGATAACTCATAATAATAAAATTTACTTGCATGTCATACTTAGGTGCGTTTTTGTTTGTATGTAGATAAAGTACTTTTGTAATACGACACAATATTAAGTAACGATAAAATGCAACGAGACGTAAGTATTACTTGAAACCTTTCCTCTTTCATTGAAAGCAGTTATACGAACAATATGTGGCCCTGAAAAGGGCCGTTTTTATATGCGAGCGCGAACGGCGCGAGGCGTTCTCTATGAAGATAAACGCGCGGCCGCCCAAACGCAAGCTTATTGTTTTGTTACACCTTAAGCACGTTCACCGCGGATACGACGAGCGAGCTGGATGTCCTTGGGCATGATGGTGACACGCTTGGCGTGGATCGCGCACAGGTTGGTGTCTTCGAAGAGACCGACGAGGTAAGCCTCGCTGGCCTCCTGGAGGGCCATCACGGCGGACGACTGGAAACGGAGGTCGGTCTTGAAGTCCTGAGCGATCTCACGGACGAGACGCTGGAAGGGCAGCTTGCGGATCAGAAGCTCGGTACTCTTCTGGTAACGACGGATCTCACGGAGAGCGACGGTACCGGGACGGTAACGGTGAGGCTTCTTCACACCGCCGGTAGCCGGTGCACTCTTGCGCGCAGCTTTGGTGGCGAGCTGCTTACGCGGCGCCTTACCACCGGTGGATTTACGAGCGGTCTGCTTGGTACGAGCCATCTTCGAATATGAATAAAATGTTACGCGAACGAAATTAACGAACGAACGAACACGCGACGCGACAGCGACAACGGTCAACAAACGTCTGAACAGAAAATTTTTTTTTTTTTTTTTTTTTTTTTAGTTGTGGACCCTACGATTTTTAGCCCCGGGGCTGTTAATCTACACCTGACTGTATGGTGGGGAGCAGGAGCTCACCCGGAAAAGCTTGTGGTTGTTCAAACAACCAGCTCAATCGCGCCCTTGGGGCGCGATTGGGCTTACGAGTTGTTCTGGGGAGAACGTATTGGACTGAATCTACCCGGCACGTGCCGGTAGTTCCCAAAGTGGGGAGCAAATGAGGGACCTCCGCGCCCCCGCCGGCGGGGGCGTCGGTTGCTTGAAGAGCTTGTGGAGTGTGATCTACTCGCAATGGCTGCAGCAGTGGCTATTGTGATTTCATCATCTTCTTCCGTAAGGATGTGTCTCGGACGGTGTTTAAAACGCGAGGTTGGATGGGGGAAGTAGTTGGACGCGGCAACTATCAAGGGGTTTTTATGATGGGGAGCATTATCGAAGAAGCGACGGGACGCTTCTTTCATATACGCTTTAATGGTAGGGAGGCCTAAGTCGATGTGGAGGTTGGCGTTACGCATGTACCAGGGCGCCCCGGTAGCTTTGCGCATGAAACGGTTTTGGATGACCTGCAGCATTTTCAGATGTGAATCGAAGGTGTGAGCAAAGGCTACGCTGGCGTAGGTCATAATAGGCCTTACGCAGGTGGTGTAAATTCTCACCTTATTTCTAAGGGAGAGTTTGCTCTTTTTGTTCAACATCGGATGTAATCTGCCCAAAACGAACGCGGCGCGGTCGCGGACTCTCATAATGTGGCTACGGAAGCTGAGTCTTGAGTCGAGGGTGACTCCTAGATATTTGGTCTCGTTGACCCACGGGATGGGTCGGCCGAAAAGCTTTACAGCGGGGACGTTTAATCGGTGCGAACCTCTACGAAAGTGCACGGCTGCACTTTTTTCCGGGTTTACCTCGATTCTCCATTTACGGAACCAGCTCCCGAGGGAGTCTAGAGCGTTCTGGAGAATCTGAACTAATTTTAAGTGGTTACGGTGGGACGCGTAAATGGCAGTGTCGTCGGCGAACATAGCCAGCTGTGACATGGGCGATTTGGGGATGTCGCTAGTGTATAGCGTGAAAAGTAATGGAGATAGGACGGAGCCCTGAGGGACTCCTGCCTGTATGGTGTGGGGGGAGGACAGAGTGCCTTCCACCCTGTAACGAAAGCTTCGATCCGACAGAAAGTTACGTACTAAAAGCACGAGACGATCAGGCACAGCGAGCTGGTGTAGCTTGTATACCAGCCCGTTGTGCCAGACCTTGTCGAAGGCTTTCGCCACGTCGAGAAAGACTGCTCCTGTCGGGGTCGGTTTGGACGAGACATTTAGCTTAAGAGCGATGTGTTCGACAATGCGGTGTACTTGTTGGGTACAAGAGTGCTGCTGTCGAAAGCCAAATTGCTCGTCAGGTATGAGATTGTTGGTCTCTGCGTGGTCACGGAGTCGGGCATAGATCATGCGTTCGTACAGTTTGGCGAGAGGGTTCAGTAAGCTGATCGGGCGGTAGGAAGTGGGCTCATTCGCCGGTTTACCCGGTTTGTGAATGCCTATGACTATTGCTTCCTTCCAGCAAGCTGGAAAGGTGCAACTAGCCATGGCGGCATTCAAAATCAGGGTGAGGCGATTGATCAGGTGATCGGGGAGAATCTTCAGGACACGGTTGGTGATGCCGTCCGGTCCTGGAGCCTTTCTGGGCTTGAGTGCCTTAAGGGCGTTGCGCACTTCCATCTCAGTGATGACTCTGAGTGGAGGGCCCGATGGAGGTAGAGAAATGAGACGTTCGACTTCGGAGTCGACCGTTGAGACGAAGGTCAAGTCGTAAGGGAGTGTGCTGGGGGTGCATTGGGCTGCGAGACTGTCAGCTAGGCATTCAGCCTTTTCGTCGTCGTCAAAGGCTTTGGTCTGGTCAGGTCTGTTAAGTACCGGCATCACGGAGATGGTGTCAGATTTCAGCGAGCGTTGCAGCTTGTAAAATGCGAGATGGGATGGGTTCAGCTCCTCAAGGTGCTGATCCCATCCGGCGTCACGCCATTCAGCTGCACGCTGCCTTACTTCCCTCTGTAGGGCGCGCATGAATAGTCTGTTAGATTCGATTGGGAAGGATTTGTAAGCGCGGATCGCGGCGTTCTTCTCTGTTATCATTTCAAGAAGGTCATTTGGAGGTTTGTATTTATTGTCTTCAGTGATTTTAACCGTCCGTGAACAGCTGTTCACGACGCTGCTAACGTGATTTGTGATGGAAGAGACGGCTAGGTTGATGTCGGTTTCGGTAGTCAGTCTAGTCGGTATTTGGTCCAGGTGAGTAGAGCTGGGAGCGTTCAAGGCTTGGCCTAGTTTCGGCCAGTCTACTATAGTTTTGGTCGGGCCGCACAGACCTGAGGGGCCGGGGATGTCGGTTCGCGGGTCAAGTTTTAGTAAAACTGGTCTGTGGTCAGAGTCGCAGAGCTCGTGGCGTACTTCTATAGAACTTAAACGAAGGTTTACGTTCTTTAGAAGGGCTATGTCGAGGATGTCGGGTCGATGAGTTACTGTATGGGGGTAATGTGTTACCTCTGTAGGGGCTACTAGGTCAAAGGACAGTTCGTCCTGCCACTCAAAGAGAAGATTGCCTCTAGGGTTGTTGGCGATACAGTTCCACGACATGTGCTTGGCATTCAAGTCACCTGCTATGATAACTGAGTCACCGAGATTAAATAATGACTCGAGCTCACTTTTAAGAAGTGGCTTTGTCTCGCGATTATTGCTCGGAGATAGGTATACCGACACTATCGTAATGGGTTGGTGTCCCGTCATGCTTAAGCGGCAAGCGGAAGCCTCCATATAGCAGAGGGGCGGGGTCTCTATGGGTGAGCAGTGAAGCGCTCGCCTGTAATGAATGAGGGTGCCTCCCTTGCTGCTCGATACGCGGTCATTACGTACCGTGTTGTATTGCGCGATTCGCGGGGTACGCATATGGGGTTTTAGAAACGTTTCTTGTACGAGGAGGACGTCTAAACCGTGATCTTTCAGGAAGAGGCTAACTTCCGTCTTTTTATTGCAAATACCATCGGCATTGAAAAAACCTAATTTAAGTGACCGAGGCTTGGTCCTACCACTGCTGGATATCCCTAAGTTAATAGACCTATCCATAATCAGGGTTTGAAGTTTTTGAACGCGACTACCAGATGGTAGTATTTGGCGGCGGTTTGGATGAGCGCACTGGGGTTACCAGCGTTGGCTCTGATCTCCTTAGAGTAGGAGATTATCTCTTCGATGTCGAAGAGGCTGGTGAAATTGGAGACTACAGAGAGCGCGTCGGCTAAGTCGCCTTCAGCACTCTTGCTGTGGGAAGCGGGTTTGGGAGGAGAAGGCGGCGGAGGCGCCGGCTTTTTGGGGGCGGGTTGGGGGGGCACCACCGGTTTTGGTGCGACTTGGGCGGGGGCGGGGACTGGACCCATTTTGAGGGCCCATGCGGGGTTAGGCCTGAGGGGCGGGAAGTTTGTGTTTTCAGCAACACCTGGAGCGACCGCAGCTGGTTTTTGAGAGCCAGCTAGCCTATCGGCATACGTTTGCCTCGCAAGGGTGCGCTGAAGCACTTTGGGGTTTGCCTTAGGGGCACGGGGACAGCCGCGGTAGTTGGCTGGGTGGCCACTTTCGTTGCAGAGGACGCAACTAGGTGGGAGTGGGGGTGGGGGAGAGGAGCTGTCTGCCGAGGGCGTGTCCGTCTTTTTAGGACGGTCGCACTGGGCAGTGCTGTGACTCTCCAGGCACTTAACACACCGCGGGGCGGCGTGACAGGTGCGTGAAGAGTGACCGTAAAGTTGGCAGTTGTGACACTGGCCGGGGATCCCAGTCTTCCTGGGGGCTTCCATGCGGATGCCTGAAAGCATGCACACGGATTTCAAACCGTAAATGGCCTTACCAGCTTCGCTCCTCTCGAGCGTGACATGGACCATGTCGAATTGTCTCTTATTGCGATGAGACGAAATGCGGTGTACTTTACGTACGGGGATATTCTGGGCGATAAGGTCGTCATAGACTTCCTTTTCGGAAATCTCTTTCGGGATGCCTCGAATTACTACGCGGTGTAGTTTCTCCTCCTCCAGTGCGTACGTATGGTACGGGAACTGGAGGAAGTTCAGTAATTTTGTAAGCGCTCTGTGCGCCGAAGAGGTCGGGACTTGAATTTTGATTCCGTCCTTGGTCTGTGAAGCAGTCAAGAACGGAATCTTATTCTGGGTCATCTGACTGGAAAGGGACGACCACTTGGCGTTGTCCCTGAGAATAATCGGGGGGGGTCTGCGCTCTGTAGCGGGAGAGACTTTAGGGATGGCGGCGGCCACCTTGCGGTGGTTGCCATCGGGCCCTTCGACGCGGACTGTTTTCGCAGCCTCGTCGCTATCTGAGTGAGCAGCCTTACGCTGGCGCTTCTTGGACCTACTGACTACGGTGTAGTCGTCGTCGGAGTCGGGTTCGGGGTTTGAGTCATCGGACGGGGGGCCGGCAATGTCCATGACTTCGACGGTTAGGTCGGAGTCCTGGGCGTTGCCGTCTTGGGACGATGGGTCAGGGGATAGCGGTGACTCATCGTAATGAGTAACCGCAGGGGAGGGGGCAGGTGCCGACTTAGCGGCGGACGCTTCGTCGGCGGATGGGGCTGACTCACCGGTGGTCAGGGGATTGGGCGATGACTCATCGCGGGTTGGGTCGTCGAAATAATTACCGATTTCGGGAAGAAGTTTCGCGACGTGGGCGCGGGTATTTTTGTCCTCGAGGACGACGCGAATAATGTCCAGGAGAAGGGAATGGGGAATAGCTTTAGCCATTGCCTAATCTATAACTACCGCCGTTTCGGAACCGTTCCGTGGGAGAGAAACGGCAAGAACTCCACGGCAATCGGCCTAGCTAATATGCTAATCGCGGCCCTCAGGCGGGAACAGCCTGAGGGTAAGACGCCGGTGATCCTCCCCGCCGGGTGTAGGCAGGGAGGGTGTACTTAACTAATGTAGCCCTAAAGTGTATCCTCCGCCAATCTTATTGTGCGGGAGGTTCCTAACAGGCCCGAGCAAAGAGGAAGTTGGGGCCGGAGCCCTTCTCCCAGACAGACTCTGCTCGGACAGGGAAAAGGATGGTACCAGGGTCGACTTGGGTTCACCCCCAGGGCCGGTGGTTCTGGCACCCGTCCGATTGACTGCGTTGCCCTGAAGGGGCAAAGCTGGTGTATCGGGTCTACACCCCCTGCTCGGATCGTTGAGCACCGTTAGGTATCCACCGAGCAAGGACCGCGTAAACCGGCGGTTTTCGGGCAAAAGACGTAGTTAAATAAAATACCACGGAATGTGCCTTGAAAAAGACACAAACGGCGGCGGAGGCTGCGTGGGACAAGTGATGCTTGTCCGACGCAGGGCTGGAGTGTCGGTCGCGGAGCGACGGCGAGGGGCGGGGCCACGGGAGCGGCCAGGTAGTCGGAGCGTAGGCGACCGTGCGGGACGGCTGCTGAGCGGCCACGTCCTGTGATGCAGAAAATTTTTCAATATGGCCGCTATATATAACATTTCCGTCAATTCGCGGGGCGAAGAGGAGGCAGGGAGAGGGGGAGGCGGGCATCGAGCGAGCGAGCGTCTCCTGTTGGACGAAATTGTTACTCTGAAAAAAGCTCTGCCTACTCCGCTAATGATAAAGGCGTGATGTGTGTATTCGTTCGTTCGTTCGTTCGTTCGTTCGTTCGTTAGTTAGTTCGTTCGTTCGTTCGTTTGTTTGTTTGTTCGTATGTATGTATGTATGTATGTATGTATGTATGTATGTATGTATGTATGTATGTATGTATGTATGTATGTATGTATGTATTTCATTCATGTATATATGAAGGAGCAGAATTCAGTATATTTGATATAATTGTTTCATTAAAGCCAACCAACTGAACTATACAATACTTAAATTTTAACAACATGCATTTCAGGTCTCTACGGCACCGGAGAGCGTCGAAGCGCCGCCGGTCGGTCGTGTCGTGTCGTCTTGCTGCACCACCACCACCACCACCACCACCACCACCACCACCACCGGACTGCTCATATCATAGCTGTGTGTACAACCCAAACCCAACGGGCACGCTCCGAGTGAAGAGATCGTATAGCAAGCTAATAATAACATGGTAAGTGTAATAATTGTATACACACATTATTCAAATAATAATCATTTGGTAGTTATAGTAAATAAGTAAGTAAGTAAGTAAGTAAGTAAGGTAGGTAGGTAGGTAGGTAAGACGTTAAAGCTACGTATGAAACTTTATTATTCAAGGTAAATATAGAATAGCATTTTGTGGCCCTGAAAAGGGCCTTTTTGGTGACAATACAAATCGTCAAGGTGGGTGGATGTTACACTACACCGCTCACTCACTTGGAGCTGGTGTATTTGGTGACGGCCTTGGTGCCTTCAGACACGGCGTGCTTGGCGAGCTCACCGGGCAGTAGGAGCCTCACGGACGTCTGTACCTCCCTGGAGGTGATCGTCGAACGCTTGTTGTAGTGAGCCAGGCGGGAAGCTTCGGCGGCGATACGCTCGAAGATGTCGTTCACGAACGAGTTCATGATGGACATAGCCTTCGAGGAGATACCGGTGTCCGGGTGGACCTGCTTCAGCACCTTGTAGATGTAGATGGCGTAGCTCTCCTTCCTCTTGTGCTTCTTCTTCTTTTTGTCAGACTTGCTGATGTTCTTCTGGGCCTTGCCAGACTTCTTGGCGGCCTTTCCACTTGTCTTGGGCGGCATGTTTGAATAAGTACAATACGATTGCGAACGAGTCGAAACGTGAAATGTGATAAAAAATTTTAATTTTCACGTTTTTGTTGAATCGAAAGGTTCCATTCGCGCATTTGTTACGTCGAGCAGGGGACGCGTCTACCAATCACGAACAAGTATTTAACGCGTCATAGAGGCGGAGCTTAACAAACTAAACGTCCTCCCCTCCCGCACCCCGCACCCCCCTCCCCTCAACCCTATAGCAGTATATTCATATACGTACTTACATTATTATACTTTTATAAAATTCAACCAAATTACTCGTATTAGGTAGGTACCAACCTGTTATACTATTTATTATATCTCGCGCGATGACAAAGTACGTGTTTATTTTACTCCACCATCGTATGCATTTAGCTATCTATACACTGGTATGCAATGCACGCATGTAACCATCACTAGGTAGTTAACTTACTATTTCATGATAATTTAACATCGAACGATATAAATATTTTGGTACTCACTCACTCACTCATTAGATATCATCATCATAGATATAAAACGATAACGATATAGTATACAACTGAAACTCAATTTTCAACACTCTTATGTGTGTTTTAAACAGAATCATATTGTGGCCCTGAAAAGGGCCGTTTGTTTACGTTCGATGATCGAGCATGTAACTGTAGTATTAGGCACACACACGAGATCACGAGAGACTTATGCCTTCTTCTCGGTCTTCTTGGGCAGTAGTACAGCCTGAATGTTGGGCAGCACACCACCCTGGGCGATTGTCACACCGGAGAGCAGCTTGTTCAACTCCTCGTCGTTCCTTATGGCCAGTTGAAGATGTCTCGGGATGATTCTGGTCTTCTTGTTGTCACGGGCGGCGTTACCGGCCAACTCGAGCACTTCAGCTGCCAAGTACTCCATCACGGCGGCGAGGTACACCGGTGCACCGGCACCGACGCGCTCGGCGTAGTTGCCCTTGCGGAGCAGACGGTGGATACGACCGACGGGGAACTGAAGTCCGGCACGGTTAGAACGGGACTTTGGCTTTCCCTTAACCTTGCCACCCTTACCACGTCCAGACATGATGAGAGAGTGTTTTAGTTAGTTATTTCACAATCAAAAACAAACAACGCACGCGACTAGCGAGCGAAGCGGACACTATGAGAAAATTTTACGTTACACTGTTATGGCTCTATTTATATCGTTCATGGTTAAGCCGTATAAGAGGGGTTCGTAACGAATTAAAGAAAGAGAGGTAAGATCGGACGCACCGTTCTACCTATCGGGAGTGGAGTCGAGTCAAACGTGCGTCGGGCGACGGAGCCATCTTCGGGGGTTGTTTTTAGTTAGTTTCGTATTGAAATTTGGAATAGATATATAGTGTGCAATTTAATTAGCGGTGCGTGCGTGCGCGATCGTTGCGATATTGAGATTGTTGTTTGATGAAAGTTAGGTAGGTACCTATTTCAGTTCGGTACGATTCCAGCAGCGTTTCGGCGTGTTTCTGCGTTCACCGCGGTGCGGTTCACAGTTATTTTGCTGCGTTTGTTTTTAATATAACAAGCGTAGATAGTGCGTAAACGTGCGTTGTGTTATTGTTATGTTTGTTATGGGTAGACGTAGTAGCTCTATTGAAACTTTCGATCTCATCAACAGGTATCGTGAACAATTTGTTAGCCCTGAAAAGGGCTTTTTTTGTCGTGGTGGTGCGAACACGCACCGCACCGCACCGCACACACACACACACGCGGGCGGCGGGCTGCTGCGGATGCGGTTGCGGCTGTGCTGCAGCAGCGGCGTCGCAAAGGCGAGCGAGCGAACGAATGTCGTCGGCGGCGGCGGCGGCGGCGATGCGACGAGCCGGCTTACTTCTTGGCGGGTGCTTTCTTTGCGGCGGCTTTCTTCGCGGGCGCTGCCTTCTTCGGTTTAGGCGCTTTGGGCTTCTTGGTCGGGGGCTTGGCGGTTTTCTTAGCTTTAGGTGCGGCGGCCTTCTTCGCGGGTGCGGCGGCTTTCTTGGCGGGCGCTGCCTTCTTCGCGGCGGCGGGCTTCTTCTTAGCGGCGGCGGCCGATTTGGATTTCGCCGGCGAGCTAGCGGCTGCCTTCTTCGTCTTGGCGGCTGCGGCGGCGGAGGTGGCGGCCGCCTTCTTAGGTTTCGGCTTGGCGGCGGAGGCCTTGGCCTTCGCCTCACCGGAGGACGCCTTCGACTTGCCGGCGGCCGACTTCGACTCGAGCTTGAACGAACCGCTCGCTCCCTTTCCCTTGGTCTGGATCAGCTGGCCGGACTCGACGGCGCTCTTCAGGTACTTTCTGATGAACGGCGCCAACTTCTCGGCGTCTACCTTGTACTGGGCTGCGATGTATTTCTTGATGGCGCGCAGGCTCGATCCGCTGCGTTCCTTCAGCTCTTTGATAGCGGCGTTCACCATCTCTGAGGTCTTAGGGTGGTTCGGCTTCGCCTTGGGTTTCTTAGCGGCGGAAGCTTTCGGCTTCTTCGCTGGGGTCGCCGGAGCGGGTGCGTCGTTAGCAACAGCTGTGTCTGCCATTTTTCTTCTTTACTTCACAATGAAAACGTATGAGGCAAATTGCGCAAAAATTAGTAAGTAGCGAAAGATACTCGAATGCGCCACCGTTCAGCAGCAGCAGCAGCAGGGGGCATCAGCGGCTCAGGTATGCCGCTGGTTCGGGCCTATGAGGTAACCCTCGTGCCCGGGCATCTTCTCGAGGGGGATAACAATCCCCCCGGTCCTGGTATGGGGTCCACTGGGGGCAAGTCAGGGTGAGGGGTCATGGGCGGCTATGGTTTTTTTTTTTTTTTTTTTTTTTTTTTTTTTTCCCCATCTACCAGCCGAATGCGTGAGCACCACGGCTGGCAGATGTGTGTTCTTTTTTTTTTTTTTTTTTTTTTTTTTTTTTTTTTTTTTTTTTAAGCCAATCTTTTGCCCTCCTCGCTTCACCCCCGCCTTCTCCAGTGGAAAGCCCTGCTGTGCTGGGTGACGGCTGCTCGTTGTGGTTCTAGGGGTCGTCTTCCTCCGGCGTCGGGCTCCGGAGCAGGTCGCGGGGAACTGCGCGACGCCGCTCGTCGGGCGGCCGGGCATGATGGGGCGCGATATTTTGAAGGTGGGCGTGCGGGCCGTTGTCTGCGCGGTCGTACATGCGACGCGCCAACGACCGCACGAACTCCTCCACCGTTGTCATGCGGAGGTCGCGGGCTATTACGTCATTGCGGACGTAACGCCCAGCGTCCACAACCATCCGCAATGACACGTTCTGGACGGTCTGCATCTTCTTCCTCTGGGTCCTGGACGTCAGCGCGTACCAGGCTGGGGCAGCGTACGTGAGACGGGGCCGGATGTACGTCTTGTACATCTTCAGTTTGGTGCGGAGAGGTAACCTCGACTTGAGTACCGGGCGGAGAAGTGCGCGCGCTCCCTTGGCCTGGTTGGTGACGTGTGTCACCATAGGCACCATGCGCAGCGCCCGGTCGATGTGACAGCCGAGGTACTTCACTGAAGATGTCCAGTTCACTTGTTGGCCCCGTAGTGACAGTGGTGGTGGTAAGATGCGCTGTTGGCCGGTCAGGATGGCGGCCGTCTTCCCCACGTTGACGGCCATCCTCCACTTGTCCAGCCAGACCGGCAGTAGGTCCAGGACCCGCTGCATCTTGCTGGCGGCCAGGGCAGCTTTTCTTGACGAGGCAAAGTAGGCGCTGTCGTCAGCAAACAGGGCCAGCTCTACGTCCTCCTCCCACTCCTGGAGTCTTCCCTCCAGGGTGGGGATGTCGTTGGTGTAGAGGGCGTAGAGGGCCGGCGACAGGCAGCTGCCCTGGGGTACTCCGGCGATGATGGGTTTGGCAGAGGATGCAGCACTGGATACGTCGACGAAGAAGTGCCGTCCGTCCAGGAAGGATGCCAAGATCCTTGTAATTCCAGGTGGTAGAGTAGTCTCCAGGAGCTTGAAGAGCAGCCCCGGGTGCCAGACACGGTCGAACGCCTTCTCGATGTCGAGGAAGACTCCGACCGTGTATCGCTCGCGGTTCCTCTCGTCAGCCAGGTGGTGTAGCACGCGCGTCAGCTGGAGCGTCGTGGAGTGAGCCCCGCGGAACCCGTACTGTTCGTCCCTCAGCTGGATGTGGGGACGAATTCTCCGCAGGAGCAGGCGCTCGAACAGCTTCGCGACGTGCGAGAGGAGGGTGATGGGGCGGTAGCTGCTGGGCTGGCGGCGGTCCTTGCCAGGCTTGGGCAGCACGATCACTTTCCCGGCCTTCCAGTCCTCGGGGAAGTGGCTCGTGCGCAGGACACCGTTGAAGAGCCTGGCAAGTGTGGTGATGCCTCGTCGTGGGAGCTGCTTCAGTGCAGCGGTGGGAATCCCGTCTGGTCCTGGTGCCTTCCGGTTGGGCAGCCGGACGACAGCCTTCGCCAGCTCTGCTGGGGATATGAAGCAATCCCCTGGGAGCGGCGGGGTCGGGACCAGCAGGAACTCGCGTACTCGCTCCTCCACAGCTGCATGGTGCTCCAGGACGCTGGGCTCGGTGGTGACGACAGGATGGGGCGTGAACTGGGTCTCCAGGTGTTCGGCCAGGGTTTCCGCCCTCTCACTGTCGTCGTAACATCTCCTGCCCTCCCTGTTGATCAGCGGGCAGATGGGCTCCTTCGTCCGTGTTAGCTGCCGGTTCAGGTGGTAGAGGCTCGTCTCGTACTCACCCACGTGGTCGAGAAGTTTCTCCCACGTGGTACCACGGAAGTCCTTCACATCAGCCGACAGCTTCTCGGCGACCCGGTTCAGGAGCGTCTTGGTTCTTGGGCAGCGCGTTCGGGCCCACAAGGCGTGCAGTTCACGCTTGCGGCGCAGGTCTGCCTTGAGGTGGGGCGGCAGCTCGTCGTAGCGCTGTGTCTTCGCTTCAGACGTCTTCGTGGCCGCCTCCTTGGCCTGCTGGATGCGCCGCTTCACGTGGAGCGCAGCCTGCTCGACCTCCTCCGGCGTGGTCAATGGCCCCTCGATCGACATGTCCTCCAAGGCTTCTCTGTAATTCTTCCAGTCCACTTTCTGCCGTAGTCTGCTCGTGGTCGGCGCCATACTGGGGTCCCCGAGGACGACCAGTATGGGCAGATGTTGGGTGTTGAGGTCGTATAGTACCTCAACGTGGACTGGGAAGGGCAGGTTCTGGTGGAGGACAATGTCGAGCACGTTGGCCTGTTGAGACGCGTTTGTGGGGATGTTGGTCGGTTCGGTAGGGCCTATGACCGAGTACCCCTGGTCTTCGGAGTCCTTAAGCAGGGTCCTGCCTGCTCTGTTGGTCGAGCGGGAATTCCAGGCCGGGTGCTTGGCGTTCAGGTCGCCGGCCAGCAGGGTAGGCTCGCCGTTCAGCACAGCGTGGAGGTCCGGTGGGTGGAGCGGTGTGGTGTCGTAGGGAGGACGGTATGCAGCAAACAGGCGGACTTCTCTTCCTGCTGCCCTCGTCCTCACTCCGATCGACCTGGTCGTTAAGAAGGGCGTCAGCTCCAACTCCTCGTGTATTAGGTCGCGCCTCACCAGCACTGCGGTTCCGCGGTAGGGGCCGTGCGCCACCGTTGCGGTGGCGCCACTAATGCCAGCTAGCGAGCATTACTGTAAGGAGAGCCGCGGTGTCGAGAGACGATTTCTCGTATAAACACTTCCAACTTTTCACTAGCATGCATCTTATAAATTTGATATTACACGACACACAACTAAAATGTTATCAAAACATTTGTTCCACGCGTTCCTTTTTGAGTTCTACTACACATATATGCAAAAATTACTAGCACACATCCAAAGGAAAGTGCGATAACAATGTTTATAATCTAGACAATGCACTCCGCGTACGTAGTGTCAACTTCAAAAGTTATTTTTCTCTATAAAATCAATACTTACAGCACATTTACCGAGATAATATAAGAGCATGGTTTCTCTCCATAATACAGACAAAAATTTATCGCGTATCTATTGTATTTTATGCCACTTTGGCGATCTCAAAGTTGACACTCGTAAAACACGCGGAGCCAACTGCTACCATACACTAGCTCGTATCGTACTGCTTTGTTGAACATTATTAATCGTGTACCTATAGGTTTTTTAATCATGAAATATATATTTGATACACTTTAAATATTTATTAACTATATAAAGTAATATTTGAACAATAAAATCAAACGAACAACGTGAACGTGAACTATGTGGTTAACCGAGATTACTTGTTACTTACTTACGTGCGCACAACAACGGTCTGTCTTTATATTATGGTAAGACGACGAAGCATTTGTAATACCTAAATAATAGTAGTTTCAAATTTTAATGATTATAAAAAATAAAAAAAAATTCATTTCAATTCTGCTATTCAGATGATGGGTTAAAAGAGATAGGTAGACCAACACGCTCATCAACAAATATTTCTCACTACTCGTTTGGCCGCGTTACTATTTTATACACTATATAATTATTATTTTTATTTTATTGTAAAGCACGGTTAACCATTCGGCGGGTGAGCGAAATTTCAGCATTTTCAGTATATACCTGTATGTACTGCTACACTCTTAAAGTAAGAAAATCCTCCGTTCGTTGTGTTTGTTGCAGTAGTACCTAGTAGTGTTAGGAATGTACCTATTGTTAAGCGCAGATAACCGTTCGGCGTGCGAGCAAAAGCAAAATTTCAGCATTTTCAGTAGGTACTGTATGTAATTAAAAAAAAAATTGATTAGGTACTTTTTGCATAGATCGGTTAATTGATGTTGTTGTTGTTGTTAAGCACGGATAACCATTCGGCGGGTGAGCGAAATTTCAGCATTTTCAATAACGTAACTTAATTAGGTATTTAAGACAATCATAGATATCATTGAAACTTAATGGTCGCACAGAGCGTTCATTGAATCGTTTGTGGCCCTGAAAAGGGCCGTTTTGAATGCACGGCGTGGTTGGTTTTATATTGATAGAACACAACACGTAACACGCACGCACAGGAGAGATATTTAACCACCGAAACCGTAGAGGGTGCGGCCCTGGCGTTTCAGAGCGTAGACGACGTCCATGGCTGTGACGGTCTTCCTCTTGGCGTGCTCGGTGTATGTGACCGCGTCACGGATCACGTTCTCTAGGAACACCTTCAGGACACCACGGGTCTCCTCGTAGATCAGACCGGAGATACGCTTGACACCGCCTCTGCGAGCCAGACGACGGATGGCCGGCTTGGTGATACCCTGGATGTTATCACGGAGTACTTTCCTGTGACGCTTGGCTCCTCCTTTTCCCAAACCTTTGCCTCCCTTACCGCGACCGGTCATCTTGAACACACGTAAAGTTGGTTAGATACGAAACAAGTTAATCGAACGATGCCGCACGTACCGCGTACGATGCACGACTGGATAAATTTTCGAGTTACAGACTCCATATATTTATACAGAAATGAGGTATTCGCGGGGTCGAAGGAGGTGAGCGGGTGCGAACCCCCCCCCCCTCCACCTCATTCTTCCCCTCAACCCCCTACCGCCTTACCACACCCCTCTGTCACCCTGTAGGTATGTTTTGAATAGGTATTTAAAATAATAATAATAAAGCTAAGCTTATTGAGCAAAATCATCGACATTGCATATGAAAAAAAACGATTACTGATAAACTTATAATAATAAAATTTACTTGCATGTCTTACTTAGGTGCGTTTTTGTTTAAGTATGTAAAGTACTATTGTAATACGACACAATATTTAGTAATGATAAAATGCAACGAGACGTAAGTATTACTTGAAACCTTTCCTCTTTCATTGAAAGCAGTTATACGAGCAATATGTGGCCCTGAAAAGGGCCGTTTTTATATGCGAGCGCGAACGGCGCGAGGCGTTCTCTATGAAGATAAACGCGCGGCCGCCCAAACGCAAGCTTATTGTTTTGTTACACCTTAAGCACGTTCACCGCGGATACGACGAGCGAGCTGGATGTCCTTGGGCATGATGGTGACACGCTTGGCGTGGATCGCGCACAGGTTGGTGTCTTCGAAGAGACCGACGAGGTAAGCCTCGCTGGCCTCCTGGAGGGCCATCACGGCGGACGACTGGAAACGGAGGTCGGTCTTGAAGTCCTGAGCGATCTCACGGACGAGACGCTGGAAGGGCAGCTTGCGGATCAGAAGCTCGGTACTCTTCTGGTAACGACGGATCTCACGGAGAGCGACGGTACCGGGACGGTAACGGTGAGGCTTCTTCACACCGCCGGTAGCCGGTGCACTCTTGCGCGCAGCTTTGGTGGCGAGCTGCTTACGCGGCGCCTTACCACCGGTGGATTTACGAGCGGTCTGCTTGGTACGAGCCATCTTCGAATATGAATAAAATGTTACGCGAACGAAATTAACGAACGAACGAACACGCGACGCGACAGCGACAACGGTCAACAAACGTCTGAACAGAAAATTTTTTTTTTTTTTTTTTTTTTTTTAGTTGTGGACCCTACGATTTTTAGCCCCGGGGCTGTTAATCTACACCTGACTGTATGGTGGGGAGCAGGAGCTCACCCGGAAAAGCTTGTGGTTGTTCAAACAACCAGCTCAATCGCGCCCTTGGGGCGCGATTGGGCTTACGAGTTGTTCTGGGGAGAACGTATTGGACTGAATCTACCCGGCACGTGCCGGTAGTTCCCAAAGTGGGGAGCAAATGAGGGACCTCCGCGCCCCCGCCGGCGGGGGCGTCGGTTGCTTGAAGAGCTTGTGGAGTGTGATCTACTCGCAATGGCTGCAGCAGTGGCTATTGTGATTTCATCATCTTCTTCCGTAAGGATGTGTCTCGGACGGTGTTTAAAACGCGAGGTTGGATGGGGGAAGTAGTTGGACGCGGCAACTATCAAGGGGTTTTTATGATGGGGAGCATTATCGAAGAAGCGACGGGACGCTTCTTTCATGTACGCTTTAATGGTAGGGAGGCCTAAGTCGATGTGGAGGTTGGCGTTACGCATGTACCAGGGCGCCCCGGTAGCTTTGCGCATGAAACGGTTTTGGATGACCTGCAGCATTTTCAGATGTGAATCGAAGGTGTGAGCAAAGGCTACGCTGGCGTAGGTCATAATAGGCCTTACGCAGGTGGTGTAAATTCTCACCTTATTTCTAAGGGAGAGTTTGCTCTTTTTGTTCAACATCGGATGTAATCTGCCCAAAACGAACGCGGCGCGGTCGCGGACTCTCATAATGTGGCTACGGAAGCTAAGTCTTGAGTCGAGGGTGACTCCTAGATATTTGGTCTCGTTGACCCACGGGATGGGTCGGCCGAAAAGCTTTACAGCGGGGACGTTTAATCGGTACGAACCTCTACGAAAGTGTACGGCTGCACTTTTTTCCGGATTTACCTCGATTCTCCATTTACGGAACCAGCTCCCGAGGGAGTCTAGAGCGTTCTGGAGAATCTGAACTAATTTTAAGTGGTTACGGTGGGACGCGTAGATGGCAGTGTCGTCGGCGAACATAGCCAGCTGTGACATGGGCGATTTGGGGATGTCGCTAGTGTATAGCGTGAAAAGTAATGGAGATAGGACGGAGCCCTGAGGGACTCCTGCCTGTATGGTGTGGTGGGAAGACAGAGTGCCTTCCACCCTGTAACGAAAGCTTCGATCCGACAGAAAGTTACGTACTAAAAGCACGAGACGATCAGGCACAGCGAGCTGGTGTAGCTTGTATACCAGCCCGTTGTGCCAGACCTTGTCGAAGGCTTTCGCCACGTCGAGAAAGACTGCTCCTGTCGGGGTCGGTTTGGACGAGACATTTAGCTTAAGAGCGATGTGTTCGACAATGCGGTGTACTTGTTGGGTACACGAGTGCTGCTGTCGAAAGCCAAATTGCTCGTCAGGTATGAGATTGTTGGTCTCTGCGTGGTCACGGAGTCGGGCATAGATCATGCGTTCGTATAGTTTGGCGAGAGGGTTCAGTAAGCTGATCGGGCGGTAGGAAGTGGGCTCATTCGCCGGTTTACCCGGTTTGTGAATGCCTATGACTATTGCTTCCTTCCAGCAAGCTGGAAAGGTGCAACTAGCCATGGCGGCATTCAAAATCAGGGTGAGGCGATTGATCAGGTGATCGGGGAGAATCTTCAGGACACGGTTGGTGATGCCGTCCGGTCCTGGAGCCTTTCTGGGCTTGAGTGCCTTAAGGGCGTTGCGCACTTCCATCTCAGTGATGACTCTGAGTGGAGGGCCCGATGGAGGTAGTGATATGAGACGTTCGACTTCGGAGTCGACCGTTGAGACGAAGGTCAAGTCGTAAGGGAGTGTGCTGGGGGTGCATTGGGCTGCGAGACTGTCAGCTAGGCATTCAGCCTTTTCGTCGTCGTCAAAGGCTTTGGTCTGGTCAGGTCTGTTAAGTACCGGCATCACGGAGATGGTGTCAGATTTCAGCGAGCGTTGCAGCTTGTAAAATGCGAGATGGGATGGGTTCAGCTCCTCAAGGTGCTGATCCCATCCGGCGTCACGCCATTCAGCTGCACGCTGCCTTACTTCCCTCTGTAGGGCGCGCATGAATAGTCTGTTAGATTCGATTGGGAAGGATTTGTAAGCGCGGATCGCGGCGTTCTTCTCTGTTATCATTTCAAGAAGGTCATTTGGAGGTTTGTATTTATTGTCTTCAGTGATTTTAACCGTCCGTGAACAGCTGTTCACGACGCTGCTAACGTGATTTGTGATGGAAGAGACGGCTAGGTTGATGTCGGTTTCGGTAGTCAGTCTAGTCGGTATTTGGTCCAGGTGAGTAGAGCTGGGAGCGTTCAAGGCTTGGCCTAGTTTCGGCCAGTCTACTATAGTTTTGGTCGGGCCGCACAGACCTGAGGGGCCGGGGATGTCGGTTCGCGGGTCAAGTTTTAGTAAAACTGGTCTGTGGTCAGAGTCGCAGAGCTCGTGGCGTACTTCTATAGAACTTAAACGAAGGTTTACGTTCTTTAGAAGGGCTATGTCGAGGATGTCGGGTCGATGAGTTACTGTATGGGGGTAATGTGTTACCTCTGTAGGGGCTACTAGGTCAAAGGACAGTTCGTCCTGCCACTCAAAGAGAAGATTGCCTCTAGGGTTGTTGGCGATACAGTTCCACGACATGTGCTTGGCATTCAAGTCACCTGCTATGATAACTGAGTCACCGAGATTAAATAATGACTCGAGCTCACTTTTAAGAAGTGGCTTTGTCTCGCGATTATTGCTCGGAGATAGGTATACCGACACTATCGTAATGGGTTGGTGTCCCGTCATGCTTAAGCGGCAAGCGGAAGCCTCCATATAGCAGAGGGGCGGGGTCTCTATGGGTGAGCAGTGAAGCGCTCGCCTGTAATGAATGAGGGTGCCTCCCTTGCTGCTCGATACGCGGTCATTACGTACCGTGTTGTATTGCGCGATTCGCGGGGTACGCATATGGGGTTTTAGAAACGTTTCTTGTACGAGGAGGACGTCTAAACCGTGATCTTTCAGGAAGAGGCTAACTTCCGTCTTTTTATTGCAAATACCATCGGCATTGAAAAAACCTAATTTAAGTGACCGAGGCTTGGTCCTACCACTGCTGGATATCCCTAAGTTAATAGACCTATCCATAATCAGGGTTTGAAGTTTTTGAACGCGACTACCAGATGGTAGTATTTGGCGGCGGTTTGGATGAGCGCACTGGGGTTACCAGCGTTGGCTCTGATCTCCTTAGAGTAGGAGATTATCTCTTCGATGTCGAAGAGGCTGGTGAAATTGGAGACTACAGAGAGCGCGTCGGCTAAGTCGCCTTCAGCACTCTTGCTGTGGGAAGCGGGTTTGGGAGGAGAAGGCGTCGGAGGCGCCGGCTTTTTGGGGGCGGGTTGGGGGGGCACCACCGGTTTTGGTGCGACTTGGGCGGGGGCGGGGACTGGACCCATTTTGAGGGCCCATGCGGGGTTAGGCCTGAGGGGCGGGAAGTTTGTGTTTTCAGCAACACCTGGAGCGACCGCAGCTGGTTTTTGAGAGCCAGCTAGCCTATCGGCATACGTTTGCCTCGCAAGGGTGCGCTGAAGCACTTTGGGGTTTGCCTTAGGGGCACGGGGACAGCCGCGGTAGTTGGCTGGGTGGCCACTTTCGTTGCAGAGGACGCAACTAGGTGGGAGTGGGGGAGAGGAGCTGTCTGCCGAGGGCGTGTCCGTCTTTTTAGGACGGGCGCACTGGGCAGTGCTGTGACTCTCCAGGCACTTAACACACCGCGGGGCGGCGTGACAGGTGCGTGAAGAGTGACCGTAAAGTTGGCAGTTGTGACACTGGCCAGGGATCCCAGTCTTCCTGGGGGCTTCCATGCGGATGCCTGAAAGCATGCACACGGATTTCAAACCGTAAATGGCCTTACCAGCTTCGCTCCTCTCGAGCGTGACATGGACCATGTCGAATTGTCTCTTATTGCGATGAGACGAAATGCGGTGTACTTTACGTACGGGGATATTCTGGGCGATAAGGTCGTCATAGACTTCCTTTTCGGAAATCTCTTTCGGGATGCCTCGAATTACTACGCGGTGTAGTTTCTCCTCCTCCAGTGCGTACGTATGGTACGGGAACTGGAGGAAGTTCAGTAATTTTGTAAGCGCTCTGTGCGCCGAAGAGGTCGGGACTTGAATTTTGATTCCGTCCTTAGTCTGTGAAGCAGTCAAGAACGGAATCTTATTCTGGGTCATCTGACTGGAAAGGGACGACCACTTGGCGTTGTCCCTGAGAATAATCGGGGGGGGTCTGCGCTCTGTAGCGGGAGAGACTTTAGGGATGGCGGCGGCCACCTTGCGGTGGTTGCCATCGGGCCCTTCGACGCGGACTGTTTTCGCAGCCTCGTCGCTATCTGAGTGAGCAGCCTTACGCTGGCGCTTCTTGGACCTACTGACTACGGTGTAGTCGTCGTCGGAGTCGGGTTCGGGGTTTGAGTCATCGGACGGGGGGCCGGCAATGTCCATGACTTCGACGGTTAGGTCGGAGTCCTGGGCGTTGCCGTCTTGGGACGATGGGTCAGGGGATAGCGGTGACTCATCGTAATGAGTAACCGCAGGGGAGGGGGCAGGTGCCGACTTAGCGGCGGACGCTTCGTCGGCGGATGGGGCTGACTCACCGGTGGTCAGGGGATTGGGCGATGACTCATCGCGGGTTGGGTCGTCGAAATAATTACCGATTTCGGGAAGAAGTTTCGCGACGTGGGCGCGGGTATTTTTGTCCTCGAGGACGACGCGAATAATGTCCAGGAGAAGGGAATGGGGAATAGCTTTAGCCATTGCCTAATCTATAACTACCGCCGTTTCGGAACCGTTCCGTGGGAGAGAAACGGCAAGAACTCCACGGCAATCGGCCTAGCTAATATGCTAATCGCGGCCCTCAGGCGGGAACAGCCTGAGGGTAAGACGCCGGTGATCCTCCCCGCCGGGTGTAGGCAGGGAGGGTGTACTTAACTAATGTAGCCCTAAAGTGTATCCTCCGCCAATCTTATTGTGCGGGAGGTTCCTAACAGGCCCGAGCAAAGAGGAAGTTGGGGCCGGAGCCCTTCTCCCAGACAGACTCTGCTCGGACAGGGAAAAGGATGGTACCAGGGTCGACTTGGGTTCACCCCCAGGGCCGGTGGTTCTGGCACCCGTCCGATTGACTGCGTTGCCCTGAAGGGGCAAAGCTGGTGTATCGGGTCTACACCCCCTGCTCGGATCGTTGAGCACCGTTAGGTATCCACCGAGCAAGGACCGCGTAAACCGGCGGTTTTCGGGCAAAAGACGTAGTTAAATAAAATACCACGGAATGTGCCTTGAAAAAGACACAAACGGCGGCGGAGGCTGCGTGGGACAAGTGATGCTTGTCCGACGCAGGGCTGGAGTGTCGGTCGCGGAGCGACGGCGAGGGGCGGGGCCACGGGAGCGGCCAGGTAGTCGGAGCGTAGGCGACCGTGCGGGACGGCTGCTGAGCGGCGACTGATTTTATCTATTGTATTTTATGCCACTTTGGCTATCTCAAAGTTGACACTCGTAAAACACGCGGAGCCAACTGCTAACATACACTAGCTCGTATCGTACTGCTTTGTTGAACATTATTAATCGTATAAGTATAAGTTTTTTAAGCATGAAATATATGTGATGCAGTTTAAATATTTATTAACGATATAAAGTTATATTTTCACAATAAAATCAAACGAACAACGTGAACGTGGACTACCTATGTGGATAGCGAGATTACTTGTTACTTACGCGCGTACTACATACAGTAAGTCGACGAAGCGTTTGTAATAAAATAATAGTAGATTTAAATTTTAATAATCATAATATAAAATAATTAATATTCAAAATTTTTCATGTAAATTTTGCTATTCAGATGATGGGTATAATAGATATAGCGTAGACTAGGTAGCGCACGCTCACCAAAAATATATTTCTCTCTACTTGTTTGGCCGCGTAACAATTGTTTTCATGTACCTATTAATTTATTTATTTATTGTAAAGCACGGTTAACCATTCGGCGGGTGAGCGAAATTTCACCATTTTCAGTATATACCTGTACTAATACAACTACTACTACATGTACCTAAACTCTTAAAGCAAGAAAATTGCAAGTGCCCCCCGTTCGTTGTGTTTGTTGCATGCAGTTCGTAGTGATATAAATTAATTGTTAAGCTCGGATAACCGTTCGGCGGGTTAGCAAAATTTCAGCATTTTCAGTATAACTGAACAAATTTCCGACTGTAGATGAGTACTGAAACTTACATATTGCATAGATGGTTTATTGATGTTGTTGTTGTTGTAAGTTTAAGCACGTATAACCATTAGGCGGGTGAGCGAAATTTCAGCAATTTCAATAGGCACGGTAATTTACTTAAATATTTAAGACAATCATAGATATCATTGAAACTTAATGGTCGCACAAGAGCGTTCATTGAATCGTTTGTGGCCCTGAAAAGGGCCGTTTTGAATGCACGGCGTGGTTGGTTTTATATTGATAGAACACAACACGTAACACGCACGCACAGGAGAGATATTTAACCACCGAAACCGTAGAGGGTGCGGCCCTGGCGTTTCAGAGCGTAGACGACGTCCATGGCTGTGACGGTCTTCCTCTTGGCGTGCTCGGTGTATGTGACCGCGTCACGGATCACGTTCTCTAGGAACACCTTCAGGACACCACGGGTCTCCTCGTAGATCAGACCGGAGATACGCTTGACACCGCCTCTGCGAGCCAGACGACGGATGGCCGGCTTGGTGATACCCTGGATGTTATCACGGAGTACTTTCCTGTGACGCTTGGCTCCTCCTTTTCCCAAACCTTTGCCTCCCTTACCGCGACCGGTCATCTTGAACACACGTAAAGTTGGTTAGATACGAAACAAGTTAATCGAACGATGCCGCACGTACCGCGTACGATGCACGACTGGATAAATTTTCGAGTTACAGACTCCATATATTTATACAGAAATGAGGTATTCGCGGGGTCGAAGGAGGTGAGCGGGTGCGAACCCCCCCCCCCCCTCCACCTCATTCTTCCCCTCAACCCCCTACCGCCTTACCACACCCCTCTGTCACCCTGTAGGTATGTTTTGAATAGGTATTTAAAATAATAATAATAATAATAAAGCTAAGCTTATTGAGCAAAATCATCGACATTGCGTATAAAAAAAAATAATAAAAAAAAAAAAAAAAAAAAAACGATTACTGATAAACTTATAATAATAAAATTTACTTGCATGTCTTACTTAGGTGCGTTTTTGTTTAAGTATGTAAAGTACTAGTGACACAGTACTACGACACAATATTTAGTAATGATAAAATGTGCAACGAGACGTAAGTATTACTTGAAACCTTTCCTCTTTCATTGAAAGCAGTTATACGAGCAATATGTGGCCCTGAAAAGGGCCGTTTTTATATGCGAGCGCGAACGGCGCGAGGCGTTCTCTATGAAGATAAACGCGCGGCCGCCCAAACGCAAGCTTATTGTTTTGTTACACCTTAAGCACGTTCACCGCGGATACGACGAGCGAGCTGGATGTCCTTGGGCATGATGGTGACACGCTTGGCGTGGATCGCGCACAGGTTGGTGTCTTCGAAGAGACCGACGAGGTAAGCCTCGCTGGCCTCCTGTAGGGCCATCACGGCGGACGACTGGAAACGGAGGTCGGTCTTGAAGTCCTGAGCGATCTCACGGACGAGACGCTGGAAGGGCAGCTTGCGGATCAGAAGCTCGGTACTCTTCTGGTAACGACGGATCTCACGGAGAGCGACGGTACCGGGACGGTAACGGTGAGGCTTCTTCACACCGCCGGTGGCCGGTGCACTCTTGCGCGCAGCTTTGGTGGCGAGCTGCTTACGCGGCGCCTTACCACCGGTGGATTTACGAGCGGTCTGCTTGGTACGAGCCATCTTCGAATATGAATAAAGTTATGCGAACGAAATTAAAACGAACGAACGAACACGCGACGCGACAGCGACAACGGTCAACAAACGTCTGAACAGAAAATTTTTCAATATGGCCGCTATATATAACATTTCCGTCAATTCGCGGGGCGAAGAGGAGGCAGGGAGAGGGGGAGGAGGCGGGCATCGAGCGAGCTTCTCCTGTTGGACGAAATTGTTACTGAATATATCTAAACTTAAAAAGCTCTGCCTACTCCGCTAATGATAAAGGCGTGATGTGTGTGTTCGTTCGTTAGTTAGTTAGTTTGTTCGTATGTATGTATGTATGTATGTATGTATGTATGTATTTCATTCATGTATGTATGAAGGAGCAGAATTCAGTATATTTGATATTATTGTTTCATTATAGCCAACCAACTGAACTATACAATACTTAAATTTTAACAACATGCATTTCAGGTCTCTATGGCAGCGGAGAGCGTCGGAAGCGCCGCCGGTCGGTCGTGTCGTGTCGTCTTGCTGCACCACCACCACCACCACCACCACCACCACCACCGGACTGCTCATGGCTGTGTGTACAACCCAACGGGGGCACGCTTCGAGTGAAGAGATCGTATAGCTAGCTAATGATAACATGGTAAGTGTAATAATTGTATACACACATTATTCAAATTATAATCATTTGGTGGTTATATGTAGTAAGGTAGGTAGGTAAGACGTTACAAGTTACGTATGAAACTTTATTATTTATGGTAAATATCGAATAGCATTTTGTGGCCCTGAAAAGGGCCTTTTTGGTGACAATACAAATCGTCAAGGTGGGTGCGGATGTTACACTACATACACCGCTCACTTGGAGCTGGTGTATTTGGTGACGGCCTTGGTGCCTTCAGACACGGCGTGCTTGGCGAGCTCACCGGGCAGCAGGAGCCTCACGGACGTCTGTACCTCCCTGGAGGTGATCGTCGAACGCTTGTTGTAGTGAGCCAGGCGGGAAGCTTCGGCGGCGATACGCTCGAAGATGTCGTTCACGAACGAGTTCATGATGGACATAGCCTTCGAGGAGATACCGGTGTCGGGGTGGACCTGCTTCAGCACCTTGTAGATGTAGATGGCGTAGCTCTCCTTCCTCTTGTGCTTCTTCTTCTTTTTGTCAGACTTGCTGATGTTCTTCTGGGCCTTGCCAGACTTCTTGGCGGCCTTTCCACTTGTCTTGGGCGGCATGTTTGGATAAGTACAATACGATTGCGAACGAGTCGAAACGTGAAATGTGATAAAATTTTTTAATTTTCACGTTTTTGTTGAATCGAAAGGTTCCATTCGCGCATTTGTTACGTCGAGCAGGGGACGCGTCTACCAATCACGAACAAGTATTTAACGCGTCATAGAGGCGGAGCTTAACAAACTAAACGTCCTCCCCTCCCGCACCCCGCACCCCCCTCAACCCTATAGCAGTATATTCATATATACGTACTTACATTATTATACTTTTATAAAATTTGACCAAATTACTCGTATTAGGTACCAACCTATACTTACTATTTATTATATCTCGCGCGATGACAAAGTACGTGTTTATGTTACTCCACCATCGTATGCATTTAGCTATCTATATGTATGCAATGCATGCATGTAACCATCACTAGTTAACTTACTATTTCATGATAATTTAACATCGAACGATATAAATATTTTGGTACTCACTCAGTACAGTAGATAATCATAGATATAAAACGATAACGATATAGTATACAAGTGAAACTCAATATTCAACACTCTTATGTGTGTTTTAAACAGAATTATATTGTGGCCCTGAAAAGGGCCGTTTGTTTACGTTCGATGATCGAGCATTAGGCACACACGAGATCACGAGAGACTTATGCCTTCTTCTCGGTCTTCTTGGGCAGTAGTACAGCCTGAATGTTGGGCAGCACACCACCCTGGGCGATTGTCACACCGGAGAGCAGCTTGTTCAACTCCTCGTCGTTCCTTATGGCCAGTTGAAGATGTCTCGGGATGATTCTGGTCTTCTTGTTGTCACGGGCGGCGTTACCGGCCAACTCGAGCACTTCAGCTGCCAAGTACTCCATCACGGCGGCTAGGTACACCGGTGCACCGGCACCGACGCGCTCGGCGTAGTTGCCCTTGCGGAGCAGACGGTGGATACGACCGACGGGGAACTGAAGTCCGGCACGGTTAGAACGGGACTTTGGCTTTCCCTTAACCTTGCCACCCTTACCACGTCCAGACATGATGAGAGAGTGTTTTAGTTATTTCACAATCAGAAACAAACAACGCACGCGACTAGCGAGCGAAGCGGACACAATGAGAAAATTTTACGTTATTTTTTTTTTTAATAGTTGTGGACCCTACGATTTTTAGCCCCGGGGCTGTTAATCTACACCTGACTGTATGTTGGGGAGCAGGAGCTCACCCGGAAAAGCTTGTGGTTGTTCAAACAACCAGCTCAATCGCGCCCTTGGGGCGCGATTGGGCTTACGAGTTGTTCTGGGGAGAACGTATTGGACTGAATCTACCCGGCACGTGCCGGTAGTTCCCAAAGTGGGGAGCAAATGAGGGACCTCCGCGCCCCCGCCGGCGGGGGCGTCGGTTGCTTGAAGAGCTTGTGGAGTGTGATCTACTCGCAATGGCTGCAGCAGTGGCTACTGTGATTTCGTCATCTTCTTCCGTAAGGATGTGTCTCGGACGGTGTTTAAAACGCGAGGTTGGATGGGGGAAGTAGTTGGACGCGGCAACTATCAAGGGGTTTTTATGATGGGGAGCATTATCGAAGAAGCGACGGGACGCTTCTTTCATATACGCTTTAATGGTAGGGAGGCCTAAGTCGATGTGGAGGTTGGCGTTACGCATGTACCAGGGCGCCCCGGTAGCTTTGCGCATGAAACGGTTTTGGATGACCTGCAGCATTTTCAGATGTGAATCGAAGGTGTGAGCAAAGGCTACGCTGGCGTAGGTCATAATAGGCCTTACGCAGGTGGTGTAAATTCTCACCTTATTTCTAAGGGAGAGTTTGCTCTTTTTGTTCAACATCGGATGTAATCTGCCCAAAACGAACGCGGCGCGGTCGCGGACTCTCATAATGTGGCTACGGAAGCTAAGTCTTGAGTCGAGGGTGACTCCTAGATATTTGGTCTCGTTGACCCACGGGATGGGTCGGCCGAAAAGCTTTACAGCGGGGACGTTTAATCGGTACGAACCTCTACGAAAGTGCACGGCTGCACTTTTTTCCGGGTTTACCTCGATTCTCCATTTACGGAACCAGCTCCCGAGGGAGTCTAGAGCGTTCTGGAGAATCTGAACTAATTTTAAGTGGTTACGGTGGGACGCGTAGATGGCAGTGTCGTCGGCGAGCATAGCCAGCTGTGACATGGGCGATTTGGGGATGTCGCTAGTGTATAGCGTGAAAAGTAATGGAGATAGGACGGAGCCCTGAGGGACTCCTGCCTGTATGGTGTGGGGGGAAGACAGAGTGCCTTCCACTTTGTAACGAAAGCTTCGATCCGACAGAAAGTTACGTACTAAAAGCACGAGACGATCAGGCACAGCGAGCTGGTGTAGCTTGTATACCAGCCCGTTGTGCCAGACCTTGTCGAAGGCTTTCGCCACGTCGAGAAAGACTGCTCCTGTCGGGGTCGGTTTGGACGAGACATTTAGCTTAAGAGCGATGTGTTCGACAATGCGGTGTACTTGTTGGGTACAAGAGTGCTGTTGTCGAAAGCCAAATTGCTCGTCAGGTATGAGATTGTTGGTCTCTGCGTGGTCAAATTTTACGTTACACTGTTATGGCTCTATTTATATCGTTCATGGTTAAGCCGTATAAGAGGGGTTCGTAACGAATTAAAGAAAGAGAGGTAAGATCGGACGCACCGTTCTACCTATCGGGAGTCGAGTCGAGTCGAGTCGAGACGAGAGTCGTGCGTCGGGCGACGGAGCTATCTTCGGGGGTTGTTTTTAGTTAGTAGTTTCGTATTGAAATTGGGAATGGAATAGAATAGAATAGTGTGCAATTTAATTAGCTGTGCGTGCGCGATAGTTGCGATATTGATTGTTGTTTGATGAAAATTAGGTATTTCAGTTCGGTACGATTCCAGCAGCGTTTCGGCGTGTTTCTGCGTTCACCGCGGTGCGGTTCACAGTTATTTTGCTGAGTTTGTTTTTAATATAACAAGCGTAGATAGTGCGTAAACGTGCGTTGTGTTATTGTTATGGGTAGACGTAGTTGCTCTATTGAAACTTTCGATCTCATCAACAGGTATCGTGAACAATATGTTAGCCCTGAAAAGGGCTTTTTTGTCGTTGTGGTGCGAACACGCACCGCACCGCACCGCACCGCGGCTGCTGCGGATGCGGCTTGTGCTGCAGCAGCGGCGCGGGCGTCGCATAGGCGAGCGAGCGAACGAGTGTCGTCGTCGGCGGCGGCGATGCGACGAGCCGGCTTACTTCTTGGCGGGTGCTTTCTTTGCGGCGGCTTTCTTCGCGGGCGCTGCCTTCTTCGGTTTAGGCGCTTTGGGCTTCTTGGTCGGGGGCTTGGCGGTTTTCTTAGCTTTAGGTGCGGCGGCCTTCTTCGCGGGTGCGGCTTTCTTGGCGGGCGCTGCCTTCTTCGCGGCGGCGGGCTTCTTCTTAGCGGCGGCGGCCGATTTGGATTTCGCCGGCGAGCTAGCGGCTGCCTTCTTCGTCTTGGCGGCTGCGGCGGCGGAGGTGGCGGCCGCCTTCTTAGGTTTCGGCTTGGCGGCGGAGGCCTTGGCCTTCGCCTCACCGGAGGACGCCTTCGACTTGCCGGCGGCCGACTTCGACTCGAGCTTGAACGAACCGCTCGCTCCCTTTCCCTTGGTCTAGATCAGCTGGCCGGACTCGACGGCGCTCTTCAGGTACTTTCTGATGAACGGCGCCAACTTCTCGGCGTCTACCTTGTACTGGGCTGCGATGTATTTCTTGATGGCGCGCAGGCTCGATCCGCTGCGTTCCTTCAGCTCTTTGATAGCGGCGTTCACCATCTCTGAGGTCTTAGGGTGGTTCGGCTTCGCCTTGGGTTTCTTAGCGGCGGAAGCTTTCGGCTTCTTCGCTGGGGTCGCCGGAGCGGGTGCGTCGTTAGCAACAGCTGTGTCTGCCATTTTCTTCACAATTATAACGTATGATAGATAGATTGCGCAAAAATAAGTAAGTTACTCGAATGCGCCACCGAAGCAGCAGCAGCAGCAGGGGGCATCAGCGGCTCAGGTATGCCGCTGGTTCGGGCCTATGAGGTAACCCTCGTGCCCGGGCATCTTCTCGAGGGGGATAATACTCCCCCCGGTCCTGGTATGGGGTCCACTGGGGGCAAGTCAGGGTGAGGGGTCATGGGCGGCTATGTTTTTTTTTTTTTTTTTTTTTTTTTTTTTTTTTTTTTTTTTTTTTTTTTTTCCCATCTACCAGCCGAATGCGTGAGCACCACGGCTGGCAGATGTGTTTTTTTTTTTTTTTTTTTTTTTTTTTTTTTTTTTTTTTTTTTTAAGCCAATCTTTTGCCCTCCTCGCTTCACCCCCGCCTTCTCCAGTGGAAAGCCCTGCTGTGCTGGGTGACGGCTGCTCGTTGTGGTTCTAGGGGTCGTCTTCCTCCGGCGTCGGGCTCCGGAGCAGGTCGCGGGGAACTGCGCGACGCCGCTCGTCGGGCGGCCGGGCGTGATGGGGCGCGATATTCTGCAGGTGGGCGTGCGGGCCGTTGTCTGCGCGGTCGTACATGCGACGCGCCAACGACCGCACGAACTCCTCCACCGAAGACATGCGGAGGTCGCGGGCTATTACGTCATTGCGGACGTAACGCCCAGCGTCCACAACCATCCGCAGTGAGACGTTTTGGACGGTCTGCAACTTCTTCCTCTGGGTCCTGGATGTCAGCGCGTACCAGGCTGGGGCAGCGTACGTGAGACGGGGCCGAATGTACGTCTTGTACATCTTCAGCTTGGTTCGGAGAGGTAACCTCGACTTGAGTACCGGGCGGAGAAGTGCGCGCGCTCCCTTGGCCTGGTTGGTGACATGTGTCACCATAGGCACCATGCGCAGCGCCCGGTCGATGTGACAGCCGAGGTACTTCACTGAAGATGTCCAGTTCACCTGTTGGCCCCGTAGAGACAGTGGTGGTGGTAGTATGCGCTGTTGGCCGGTCAGGATGGCGGCCGTCTTCCCCACGTTGACGGCCATCCTCCACTTGTCCAGCCAGACCGGCAGTAGGTCCAGGACCCGCTGCATCTTGCTGGCGGCCAGGGCAGCTTTTCTTGACGAGGCAAAGTAGGCGCTGTCGTCAGCAAACAGGGCCAGCTCTACGTCCTCCTCCCACTCTTGGAGTCTTCCCTCCAGGGTGGGGATGTCGTTGGTGTAGAGGGCGTAGAGGGCCGGCGACAGGCAGCTGCCCTGGGGTACTCCGGCGATGATGGGTTTGGCAGAGGATGCAGCACTGGACACGTCGACGAAGAAGTGCCGTCCGTCCAGGAAGGACGCCAAGATCCTTGTAATGCCAGGTGGTAGAGTAGTCTCCAGGAGCTTGAAGAGCAGCCCCGGGTGCCAGACACGGTCGAACGCCTTCTCGATGTCGAGGAAGACTCCGACCGTGTATCGCTCGCGGTTCCTCTCGTCAGCCAGGTGGTGTAGCACGCGCGTCAGCTGGAGCGTCGTGGAGTGAGCCCCGCGGAACCCGTACTGTTCGTCCCTCAGCTGGATGTGGGGACGAATTCTCCGCAGGAGCAGGCGCTCGAACAGCACTGCGGTTCCGCGGTAGGGGCCGGTGGCGCAGACCTCGTCGCGACGATACACGAAGAAGTTGGGCATTCTAAAGTTGGAGCCTGGGGCCAGCTTGGTCTCGCCCAGCAGGACGACCTGGATGTTCTGCTGCTGGGCGACCATCCGTAGGTCGGAGACGTGTTGGCGCACGCCCCCGGGGTTCCAGTACAGGATCCTGAGCGCCATCTTCACTCCAGGTCCTGTACTACTTCCACGATGTTCTTCAGGCCCATGGCCATGATGTGGTGCAGGTTCCCACTTCCTGATTCGATGGCTTCGGCCAACTCAAAAATAGTACGGCCGAAGAGGGCCAGCATCTCTGCGGCCTGGGTCTTGGCTAGGCCTGGCTTCTTTTGTGGGGCGGGGGGGGCGTTGCGTGCCTCCGACATTTGTGCTCTGGAGCGCGGTGGGGCTGGGCGATGCTCTTGCCTTCTTGGGGCCGGCTGGGGGGGGACGAGGTGCCCACCTGGAAGTTGAGGTGGCGCCTCAGTCCTCATAAGTACCACCTCGTCGTCCGCGAAGTCGGCGGTCGCTGGTGGTGGGGGGACGAAGTCCTCTGGGAGTCGGGGGGGGAGGTCTCGAGCGGTCTCCTCCTCTTCTACTTGATGGCGGCGGCGGCCACCTCTTGGTCGCCTTCTCCTCCGGCGGCTCTTTCCGGTTGTACCTCTCTGGGGTGGCTGGTTGGCTTCTGGGGCCAGGGTCGTGGGTGGGCGTTGGTCGTCAATGCGGTTCACCCTGGGAACGAAGACTGGTGCCTCGTGGCGCAGTCCAGGTCTCGTCCCCTGCGCATTGGGTTGGTTCGGCAGCGGCGGCGGGATCCTCTGGTCCCTGGCCCTGGCTTCGCGCCGCAGGACTGGGCAGCGGCGGTCGTTGGCCGGGTGCGCCCCCTTGCAGTTGGCGCAGGTTGGTGGGGCCTCTCTGGCCCGGTCGCAGTCAGCGGCGGCGTGGTCACCGGCGCAGCGCACGCATCGCTGCAGCCGGTAACAGTTCGCCGACGAATGACCGAAGCCCTGGCACCTGTGGCATTGGGCTGGTCCTGGCCTCGGCCTCCAGGCCTCGAAAGTCACCCCGGGTAGGCAGAGGAACTCAGTCGTCCGGAAGAGTCCCTCAAGGTCTTCCTTCGGGGTTGGGTCCAGCTCCAGGAAGAAGAGGCAGCCTGGTCTGCCCCTCTTGGCGGCGACGCTTCTGCCATGGCGCAGAGTTAGGCCCATCTTGGCCAGCTCCGCCTGGATCTCCTCCATGGGGGTGTCCCTGGGGATCCCTCTAAGCGCCACCTTGGTTGGCAGTTCTGCTGCTGGAGTGAAGCAGTAGAACTGCATGTCCTTGTTGGCGTCGTCATTCTTTGCGTTGATGAAGTACCGCTGGGTCGTCCGGAATTCCTCATCGGTCCTGGGGGTGAACCTTACCCCCTCTCCGAACGCCCTTGCGTTGGGGGTGTATCCCAGCAGCTCCTTGATGGCCGAGAGGTGGCGGGTCCAGTTGGGCAACCTCTCGACCACGATGGGCGGGTATTTCTTCATCTTTGGTTGGTCTGGCCTCCCTTCCTCCTGCGACTGCCCTGCGTCCTGTGCAGGGGGCGGTGGGGGGGCGGTCCTGGTTCCGGGTTGATTGGGGGAGGAGGCGGCTCTACCCAACGTCGCGAAGTCCGCGTACGAGCTCGCGGTGAGCGTTGACGTCTGGGGAGCCGCGTCCCCTGGTTGGTGTCCTGTTGCCGGTGCTGCTGCCAGTGACGTCCTGGGTGCTGCAACCGGGCATAGAATTGCCCCTGCCGATTGGCTGAGGGGGAATGGTGCAGGCGTTTGAGGCCTGGGAGCTGACGGGAAAAATGTCCTCGTCGCTCCCAGGGAACGGTTGGTCCAGCTGCCTGCCTTGGCCGGTCTCAAGTTGGTCTGGGGGGGGGGCGGTGCCGTTTCTTCGGCTTCTTCGCTTCCGGAGGGTGAAGGCTCCGAGTCTAGTCGGGCGCGCTTCTCCCTCTCGGTAGGTACCTCGAAGGAATCTGGCCTCTGGCGGATCCGGCTTCCTGGTCCGAGCAGCTCCTCCAGGTCCGGCATGTCCCTCTGGGACGGCTCCGGGGCGTAGCTGTCAGTGAGCTGGAATTCGTCAATGTCAAATCCCAGCTCGAATGCCTGACGGTCTTGGGGGGGGGGGGGACGGCAGTGCGGCTGCCTCGTCCTGAAAGGGGGGGATCGCAAAGTCCGCCACGTGTTCCGGGTCGCGGTTGAACGCGTTCGCGTCGGGAGTGGCGGTGCGGAGGTAGGCATCGAGTGCCTCCAGGTTTTCCCTTGTAAGGGACGATGCGCTGGCTGACGATGCCGCTGCGCTCGAGGGCGCGGCTGTCGTCTTCAGCGGCGGAAATTCAGTCGCGTACGGCCGTTGTGCCTGCTGCACTCTAATGCGCGGCAACGGGGCTGGCGCGGTCGGGTCGCGCGGACGGAGTCGCGGGTCACGCTGCTCAAGCGCAGCGGAGCGCGAGCCGAGTCCGAACTCGACGACGGCGGCGGCGGTGCGGGTGTTCGCGGGGGTAAATAAATCGCGCACGGTGATGTCGCCTGCGAGGCGATCGGCACGCGGCGCGGTTGGCGCCTGCGGGCGCAGTGCTGCCGGTGCCTGCGATCGCGGTCGCGGCTGCGACGGCGGCGGCGGCGGCGGGGGTGGGGGGGTCGGACGATGTCCGACTGGCTTCTTCCCCCTCATTCCGAGTGGCTCTTCTCTACCACCACATCCACGGAAGCCAGGTTGACCTCAGCGCGGGCAACCCCAGCCGGGTGAGACCCCTAGGGGAGGCCCAGCTAAGAGCGCCCGCGAGCAGTTTTCCCAACTCCAGAAGATGTGGGTAGTAGTGAAAAACTTCAGGACGAGTGGGTAGAAGCTTTTGCTATAAAAATATTTTCTCAAACTATCCGAGGGTAGATTGAGAAAACTCAATCTACCAGGGGGTAGGTCGGGAAAATATTTTTCAGCGGCTGAAGGCGGTTGCCTTACGGGTGAGGCTGTCGAGCTCCTGCTCAAACTGCACCGGCACACCCCTCGGCGCGTGCTACCAAGCCGGGTGAGACCCCTAGGGGAGGCCCAGCTTAGGCGCCCGCGAGCGGGTATGTGGTGGTGCAGCGAGGCGAATGGGGGTTAGGCAGCTACTCACCGGCGCTCGGCAAGCGTCTTCGACACTTCGAAGTCGCGTAGAGCAGTCAAGAAGAAGTATGGAGCTCGGTACTTTCACGGTGCAAGACGCGTAAAAGTAGCAGAGGGTAGACTTGGAAACTTCTTCTTCCTTCCTCTGCATTTATTTAGTGGCGCCACCGAATCGGTGGCGCCACTAATCCCAGCTAGCGAGCATTACTGTAAGGAGAGCCGCGGTGTCGAGAGACGATTTCTCGTATAAACACTTCCAACTTTTCACTAGCATGCATCTTAAAAATTTGATATTACACGACACACAATTAAAATGTTATCAAAACATTTGTTCCACGCGTTTCATTTTGAGTTCTACTACATATATATGCAAAAATTACGATCGCACGTCCGAAAGAAAGTGCGATAACAATGTTTATAATCTAGACAATGCACTCCGAGTACGTAGTGTCAACTTCAAAAGTTATTTTTCTCTATAAAATCACTACTTACAGCACATAAACCGAGATAATATAAGAGCATGGTTTCTCTCCATAATACAGACAAAAATTTATGACGTATCTATTGTATTTTATGCCACTTTGGCTATCTCAAAGTTGACACTCGTAAAACACGCGGAGCCAACTGCTAACATACACTAGCTCGTATCGTACTGCTTTGTTGAACATTATTAATCGTATAAGTATAAGTTTTTTAAGCATGAAATATATGTGATGCAGTTTAAATATTTATTAACGATATAAAGTTATATTTTCACAATAAAATCAAACGAACAACGTGAACGTGGACTACCTATGTGGATAGCGAGATTACTTGTTACTTACGCGCGTACTACATACAGTAAGTCGACGAAGCGTTTGTAATAAAATAATAGTAGATTTAAATTTTAATAATCATAATATAAAATAATTAATATTCAAAATTTTTCATGTAAATTTTGCTATTCAGATGATGGGTATAATAGATATAGCGTAGACTAGGTAGCGCACGCTCACCAAAAATATATTTCTCTCTACTTGTTTGGCCGCGTAACAATTGTTTTCATGTACCTACCTATTAATTTATTTATTTATTGTAAAGCACGGTTAACCATTCGGCGGGTGAGCGAAATTTCAGCATTTTCAGTATATACCTGTACTACTACAACTACTACTACATGTACCTAAACTCTTAAAGCAAGAAAATTGCAAGTGCCCCCCGTTCGTTGTGTTTGTTGCATGCAGTTCGTAGTGATATAAATTAATTGTTTAGCTCGGATAACCGTTCGGCGGGTTAGCAAAATTTCAGCATTTTCAGTATAACTGAACAAATTTCCGACTGTAGATGAGTACTGAAACTTACATATTGCATAGATGGTTTATTGACGTTGTTGTTGTTGTAAGTTTAAGCACGTATAACCATTAGGCGGGTGAGCGAAATTTCAGCAATTTCAATAGGCACGGTAATTTACTTAAATATTTAAGACAATCATAGATATCATTGAAACTTAATGGTCGCACAAGAGCGTTCATTGAATCGTTTGTGGCCCTGAAAAGGGCCGTTTTGAATGCACGGCGTGGTTGGTTTTATATTGATAGAACACAACACGTAACACGCACGCACAGGAGAGATATTTAACCACCGAAACCGTAGAGGGTGCGGCCCTGGCGTTTCAGAGCGTAGACGACGTCCATGGCTGTGACGGTCTTCCTCTTGGCGTGCTCGGTGTATGTGACCGCGTCACGGATCACGTTCTCTAGGAACACCTTCAGGACACCACGGGTCTCCTCGTAGATCAGACCGGAGATACGCTTGACACCGCCTCTGCGAGCCAGACGACGGATGGCCGGCTTGGTGATACCCTGGATGTTATCACGGAGTACTTTCCTGTGACGCTTGGCTCCTCCTTTTCCCAAACCTTTGCCTCCCTTACCGCGACCGGTCATTTTGAACACACGTAAAGTTGGTTAGATACGAAACAAGTTAATCGAACGATGCCGCACGTACCGCGTACGATGCACGACTGGATAAATTTTCGAGTTACAGACTCCATATATTTATACAGAAATGAGGTATTCGCGGGGTCGAAGGAGGTGAGCGGGTGCGAACCCCCCCCCCCCTCCACCTCATTCTTCCCCTCAACCCCCTACCGCCTTACCACACCCCTCTGTCACCCTGTAGGTATGTTTTGAATAGGTATTTAAAATAATAATAATAAAGCTAAACTTATTGAGCAAAATCATCGACATTGCATATGAAAAAAAAAAAAAATAAAAAAAAAAATTACTGATAAACTTATAATAATAAAATTTACTTGCATGTCTTACTTAGGTGCGTTTTTGTTTATAGGTAAAGTACTAGTGTATATTATGCGACACAATATTTAGTAATGATAAAATGCAACGAGACGTAAGTATTACTTGAAACCTTTCCTCTTTCATTGAAAGCAGTTATACGAACAATATGTGGCCCTGAAAAGGGCCGTTTTTATATGCGAGCGCGAACGGCGCGAGGCGTTCTCTATGAAGATAAACGCGCGGCCGCCCAAACGCAAGCTTATTGTTTTGTTACACCTTAAGCACGTTCACCGCGGATACGACGAGCGAGCTGGATGTCCTTGGGCATGATGGTGACACGCTTGGCGTGGATCGCGCACAGGTTGGTGTCTTCGAAGAGACCGACGAGGTAAGCCTCGCTGGCCTCCTGGAGGGCCATCACGGCGGACGACTGGAAACGGAGGTCGGTCTTGAAGTCCTGAGCGATCTCACGGACGAGACGCTGGAAGGGCAGCTTGCGGATCAGAAGCTCGGTACTCTTCTGGTAACGACGGATCTCACGGAGAGCGACGGTACCGGGACGGTAACGGTGAGGCTTCTTCACACCGCCGGTAGCCGGTGCACTCTTGCGCGCAGCTTTGGTGGCGAGCTGCTTACGCGGCGCCTTACCACCGGTGGATTTACGAGCGGTCTGCTTGGTACGAGCCATCTTCGAATATGAATAAAGTTATGCGAACGAAATTAAAACGAACGAACGAACACGCGACGCGACAGCGACAACGGTCAACAAACGTCTGAACAGAAAATTTTTCAATATGGCCGCTATATATAACATTTCTGTCAATTCGCGGGGCGAAGAGGAGGCAGGGAGAGGGGGAGGAGGCGGGCATCGAGCGAGATTCTCCTGTTGGACGAATTTGTTACTGAATATATTTAATTATATCATCACAAACATCTAAAAACGCTCTGCCTACTCCGCTAATGATAAAGGCGTGATGTGTGTGTTCGTTCGTTAGTCCGTATGTATGTATGTATGTATGTATGTATGTATGTATGTATGTATGTATGTATGTATGTATGTATGTATGTATGTATGTATGTATGTATGAAGGAGCAGAATTCAGTATATTTGATATTATTGTTTCATTATAGCCAACCAACTGAACTATACAATACATTATATTTTAACAACATGCATTTCAGGTGTCTCTACGGCAGCGGAGAGCGTCGAAGCGCCGCCGGTAGGTCGTGTCGTGTCGTCTTGCTGCACCACCACAGGACTGCTCATAGCTGTGTGTACAAACCAACGGGCACACTCCCGAGTGAAGAGATCGTATAGCCAGCTAATAATAACATGGTAAGTGTAATAATTGTATACACACATTATTCAAATTATAATCGTTTGGTGGTTATAGTAAGATAAGTAGGTAGATAGGTAGGTAAGACGTTAAAAGTTACGTATGAAACTTTATTATTCAAGGTAAATATAGAATAGCATTTTGTGGCCCTGAAAAGGGCCTTTTTGGTGACAATACAAATCGTCAAGGTGGGTGGATGTTACACTACACCGCTCACTTGGAGCTGGTGTATTTGGTGACGGCCTTGGTGCCTTCAGACACGGCGTGCTTGGCGAGCTCACCGGGCAGTAGGAGCCTCACGGACGTCTGTACCTCCCTGGAGGTGATCGTCGAACGCTTGTTGTAGTGAGCCAGGCGGGAAGCTTCGGCGGCGATACGCTCGAAGATGTCGTTCACGAACGAGTTCATGATGGACATAGCCTTCGAGGAGATACCGGTGTCCGGGTGGACCTGCTTCAGCACCTTGTAGATGTAGATGGCGTAGCTCTCCTTCCTCTTGTGCTTCTTCTTCTTTTTGTCAGACTTGCTGATGTTCTTCTGGGCCTTGCCAGACTTCTTGGCGGCCTTTCCACTTGTCTTGGGCGGCATGTTTGGATAAGTACAATACGATTGCGAACGAGTCGAAACGTGAAATGTGATAAAAATTTATAATTTTCACGTTTTTGTTGAATCGAAAGGTTCCATTCGCGCATTTGTTACGTCGAGCAGGGGACGCGTCTACCAATCACGAACAAGTATTTAACGTGTCATAGAGGCGGAGCTTAACAAACTAAACGTCCTCCCCTCCCGCACCCCGCACCCCCCTCCCCTCAACCCTATAGCAGTATATTCATATACGTACTTACATTATTATACTTTTATAAAATTCAACCAAATTACACGTATTAGGTACCAACCTGTTATACTATTTATTATATCTCGCGCGATGACAAAGTACGTGTTTATTTTACTCCACCATCGTATGCATTTAGCTATCTATACACTGGTATGCAATGCACGCATGTAACCATCACTAGGTAGTTAACTTACTATTTCATGATAATTTAACATCGAACGATATAAATATTTTGGTACTCACTCACTCACTCATTAGATATCATCATCATAGATATAAAACGATAACGATATAGTATACAACTGAAACTCAATTTTCAACACTATTATGTGTGTTTTAAACAGAATCATATTGTGGCCCTGAAAAGGGCCGTTTGTTTGCGTTCGATGATCGAGCATGTAACTGTAGTATTAGGCACACACGAGATCACGAGAGACTTATGCCTTCTTCTCGGTCTTCTTGGGCAGTAGTACAGCCTGAATGTTGGGCAGCACACCACCCTGGGCGATTGTCACACCGGAGAGCAGCTTGTTCAACTCCTCGTCGTTCCTTATGGCCAGTTGAAGATGTCTCGGGATGATTCTGGTCTTCTTGTTGTCACGGGCGGCGTTACCGGCCAACTCGAGCACTTCAGCTGCCAAGTACTCCATCACGGCGGCGAGGTACACCGGTGCACCGGCACCGACGCGCTCGGCGTAGTTGCCCTTGCGGAGCAGACGGTGGATACGACCGACGGGGAACTGAAGTCCGGCACGGTTAGAACGGGACTTTGGCTTTCCCTTAACCTTGCCACCCTTACCACGTCCAGACATGATGAGAGAGTGTTTTAGTTATTTCACAATCAAAAAACGAACAACGCACGCGACTAGCGAGCGAAGCGGACACAATGAGAAAATTTTACGTTACACTGTTATGGCTCTATTTATATCGTTCATGGTTAAGCCGTATAAGAGGGGTTCGTAACGAATTAAAGAAAGAGAGGTAAGATCGGACGCACCGTTCTATCGGGAGTGGAGTAGAGTCGAGTCGAGACGAGAGTCGTGCGTCGGGCGACGGAGCTATCTTCGGGGGTTGTTTTTAGTTAGTTTCGTATTGAAATTGGGAATAGAATAGTGTGCAATTTAATTGGCGGTGCGTGCGCGATCGTTGCGATATTGAGATTGTGTTGTTTGATGAAAGTTAGGTATTTCAGTTCGGTACGATTCCAGCGTTTCGGCGTGTTTCTGCGTTCACCGCGGTGCGGTTCACAGTTATTTTGCTGCGTTTGTTTTCAATAACAAGCTTAGATAGTGCGTAAACGTGCGTGTGTTATTGTTATGTTTGTTATGGGTAGACGTAGTAGCTATATTGAAACTTTCGATCTCATCAACAGGTATCGTGAACAATTTGTTAGCCCTGAAAAGGGCTTTTTTTGTCGTGGTGGTGCGAACACGCACCGCACCGCACCGCACACACACGCGGGCGGCGGGCTGCTGCGGATGCGGTTGCGGCTGTGCTGCGGCAGCGGCGTCGCAAAGGCGAGCGAGCGAACGAGTGTCGTCGGCGGCGGCGGCGGCGGCGGCGGCGGCGGCGGCGATGCGACGAGCCGGCTTACTTCTTGGCGGGTGCTTTCTTTGCGGCGGCTTTCTTCGCGGGCGCTGCCTTCTTCGGTTTAGGCGCTTTGGGCTTCTTGGTCGGGGGCTTGGCGGTTTTCTTAGCTTTAGGTGCGGCGGCCTTCTTCGCGGGTGCGGCTTTCTTGGCGGGCGCTGCCTTCTTCGCGGCGGCGGGCTTCTTCTTAGCGGCGGCGGCCGATTTGGATTTCGCCGGCGAGCTAGCGGCTGCCTTCTTCGTCTTGGCGGCTGCGGCGGCGGAGGTGGCGGCTGCCTTCTTCGGTTTCGGCTTGGCGGCGGAGGCCTTGGCCTTCGCCTCACCGGAGGACGCCTTCGACTTGCCGGCGGCCGACTTCGACTCGAGCTTGAACGAACCGCTCGCTCCCTTTCCCTTGGTCTGGATCAGCTGGCCGGACTCGACGGCGCTCTTCAGGTACTTTCTGATGAACGGCGCCAACTTCTCGGCGTCGACCTTGTACTGGGCTGCGATGTATTTCTTGATGGCGCGCAGGCTCGATCCGCTGCGTTCCTTCAGCTCTTTGATAGCGGCGTTCACCATCTCGGAGGTCTTAGGGTGGTTCGGCTTCGCCTTGGGTTTCTTAGCGGCGGCGGAAGCTTTCGGCTTCTTCGCTGGGGTCGCCGGAGCGGGTGCGTCGTTAGCAACAGCTGTGTCTGCCATTTTTCTTCTATACTTCACAACAATGAAAACGTATGAGGCAAATTGCGCAAAAATAAGTAAGTAGCGAAAGATACTCGAATGCGCCACCGCAGCAGCAGCAGCAGCAGGGGGCATCAGCGGCTCAGGTATGCCGCTGGTTCGGGCCTTTGAGGTAACCCTCGTGCCCGGGCATCTTCTCGAGGGGGATATCAATCCCCCCGGTCCTGGTTTGGGGGTCCACTGGGGGCAAGTCAGGGTGAGGGGTCATGGGCGGCTTTTTTTTTTTTTTTTTTTTTTTTTTTTTTTTTTTTTTTTTTTTTTCCCATCTACCAGCCGAATGCGTGAGCACCACGGCTGGCAGATGTGTGTGTGTTTTTTTTTTTTTTTTTTTTTTTTTTTTTTTTTTTTTTTTTTTTTTTTTTTTTTTTTTTTTTTTAAATTTTTATAAGCCAATCTTTTGCCCTCCTCGCTTCACCCCCGCCTTCTCCAGTGGAAAGCCCTGCTGTGCTGGGTGACGGCTGCTCGTTGTGGGTCTAGGGGTCTTCTTCCTCCGGCGTCGGGCTCCGGAGCAGGTCGCGGGGAACTGCGCGACGCCGCTCGTCGGGCGGCCGGGCGTGATGGGGCGCGATATTTTGAAGGTGGGCGTGCGGGCCGTTGTCTGCGCGGTCGTACATGCGACGCGCCAACGACCGCACGAACTCCTCCACCGTTGTCATGCGGAGGTCGCGGGCTATTACGTCATTGCGGACGTAACGCCCAGCGTCCACAACCATCCGCAATGACACGTTCTGGACGGACTGCATCTTCTTCCTCTGGGTCCTGGACGTCAGCGCGTACCAGGCTGGGGCAGCGTACGTGAGACGGGGCCGGATGTACGTCTTGTACATCTTCAGTTTGGTGCGGAGAGGTAACCTCGACTTGAGTACCGGGCGTAGAAGTGCGCGCGCTCCCTTGGCCTGGTTGGTGACGTGTGTCACCATAGGCACCATGCGCAGCGCCCGGTCGATGTGACAGCCGAGGTACTTCACTGAAGATGTCCAGTTCACTTGTTGGCCCCGTAGTGACAGTGGTGGTGGTAGTATGCGCTGTTGGCCGGTCAGGATGGCGGCCGTCTTCCCCACGTTGACGGCCATCCTCCACTTGTCCAGCCAGACCGGCAGTAGGTCCAGGACCCGCTGCATCTTGCTGGCGGCCAGGGCAGCTTTTCTTGAAGAGGCAAAGTAGGCGCTGTCGTCAGCAAACAGGGCCAGCTCTACGTCCTCCTCCCACTCCTGGAGTCTTCCCTCCAGGGTGGGGATGTCGTTGGTGTAGAGGGCGTAGAGGGCCGGCGACAGGCAGCTGCCCTGGGGTACTCCGGCGATTATGGGCTTGGCAGAGGATGCAGCACTGGACACGTCGACGAAGAAGTGTCGTCCATCCAGAAAGGACGCCAGGATCCTTGTTATGCCAGGGGGCAGGGAAGTCTCCAGGAGCTTGTAGAGTAGTCCCGGGTGCCAGACACGGTCGAACGCCTTCTCGATGTCGAGGAAGACTCCGACCGTGTATCGCTCGCGGTTCCTCTCGTCAGCGAGGTGGTGTAGCACGCGCGTCAGCTGGAGCGTCGTGGAGTGGGCCCCGCGGAACCCGTACTGTTCGTCCCTCAGCTGGATGTGGGGACGAATTCTCCGCAGGAGCAGGCGCTCGAACAGCTTCGCGACGTGCGAGAGGAGGGTGATGGGGCGGTAGCTGCTGGGCTGGCGGCGGTCCTTGCCAGGCTTGGGCAGCACGATCACTTTCCCGGCCTTCCAGTCCTCGGGGAAGTGGCTCGTGCGCAGGACACCGTTGAAGAGCCTGGCAAGTGTGGTGATGCCTCGTCGTGGGAGCTGCTTCAGTGCGGCGGTGGGAATCCCGTCTGGTCCTGGTGCCTTCCGGTTGGGCAGCCGGACGACAGCCTTCGCCAGCTCTGCTGGGGATATGAAGCAATCCCCTGGGAGCGGCGGGGTCGGGACCAGCAGGAACTCGCGTACTCGCTCCTCCACAGCTGCATGGTGCTCCAGGACGCTGGACTCGGTGGTGACGACAGGATGGGGCGTGAACTGGGTCTCCAGGTGTTCGGCCAGGGTTTCCGCCCTCTCACTGTCGTCGTAACATCTCCTGCCCTCCCTGTTGATCAGTGGGCAGATGGGCTCCTTCGTCCGTGTTAGCTGTCGGTTCAGGTGGTAGAGGCTCGTCTCGTACTCACCCACGTGGTCGAGAAGTTTCTCCCACGTGGTACCACGGAAGTCCTTCACATCAGCCGACAGCTTCTCGGCGACCCGGTTCAGGAGCGTCTTGGTTCTTGGGCAGCGCGTTCGGGCCCACAAGGCGTGCAGTTCACGCTTGCGGCGCAGGTCTGCCTTGAGGTGGGGCGGCAGCTCGTCGTAGCGCTGTGTCTTCGCTTCAGACGTCTTCGTGGCCGCCTCCTTGGCCTGCTGGATGCGCCGCTTCACGTGGAGCGCAGCCTGCTCGACCTCCTCCGGCGTGGTCAGTGGCCCCTCGATCGACATGTCCTCCAGGGCTTCTCTGTAATTCTTCCAGTCCACTTTCTGCCGTAGTCTGCTCGTGGTCGGCGCCATACTGGGGTCCCCGAGGACGACCAGTATGGGCAGATGTTGGGTGTTGAGGTCGTATAGTACCTCAACGTGGACTGGGAAGGGCAGGTTCTGGTGGAGGACAATGTCGAGCACGTTGGCCTGTTGGGACGCGTTTGTGGGGATGTTGGTCGGTTCGGTAGGGCCTATGACCGAGTACCCCTGGTCTTCGGAGTCCTTGAGCAGGGTCCTGCCTGCTCTGTTGGTCGAGCGGGAATTCCAGGCCGGGTGCTTGGCGTTCAGGTCGCCGGCCAGCAGGGTAGGCTCGCCGTTCAGCACAGCGTGGAGGTCCGGTGGGTGTAACGGTGTGGTGTCGTAGGGAGGACGGTATGCAGCAAACAGGCGGACTTCCCTTCCTGCTGCTCTCGTCCTCACTCCGATCGACCTGGTCGTTAGGAAGGGCGTGAGCTCCAACTCCTCGTGTATTAGGTCGCGCCTCACCAGCACTGCGGTTCCGCGGTAGGGGCCGGTGGCGCAGACCTCGTCGCGACGATACACGAAGAAGTTGGGCATTCTAAAGTTGGAGCCTGGGGCCAGCTTGGTCTCGCCCAGCAGGACGACCTGGATGTTCTGCTGCTGGGCGACCATCCGTAGGTCGGAGACGTGTTGGCGCACGCCCCCGGGGTTCCAGTACAGGATCCTGAGCGCCATCTTCACTCCAGGTCCTGTACTACTTCCACGATGTTCTTCAGACCCATGGCCATGATGTGGTGCAGGTTCCCACTTCCTGATTCGATGGCTTCGGCCAACTCAAAGATTGTACGGCCGAAGAGGGCCAGCATCTCTGCGGCCTGGGTCTTGGCTAGGCCTGGCTTCTTTTGTGGGGCGGGGGGGGCGTTGCGTGTCTCCGACATTTGTGCTCTGGAGCGCGGTGGGGCTGGGCGGTGCTCTTGCCTTCTTGGGGCCGGCTGGGGGGGGACGAGGTGCCCACCTGGAAGTTGGGGTGGCGCCTCAGTCCTCAAAAGAACCACCTCGTCGTCCGCGAAGTCAGCGGTCGCTGGTGGTGGGGGGACGAAGTCCTCTTGATGTCGGGGGGGGAGGTGGTCTCGAGCGGTCTCCTCCTCTTCTACTTGATGGCGGCGGCGGCCGCCTCTTGGGCGCCTCCTCCTCCGGCGGCTCTTCCCAGCTGCACCTCTTTGCGTCGGCTGGTTGGCTTCTGGGGCCAGGGTTGTGGGTGGGCGTTGGCCATCTATGTGGTTCACCCTGGGGACGAAGACTGGTGCCTCGTGGCGCAGTCCTGGTCTTGTCCCCTGGACGTTGGGTTTGTTCGGCAGCGGCGGTGGGATCCTCTGGTCCCTGGCCCTGGCTTCGCGCCGCAGGACTGGGCAGCGGCGGTCGTTGGCCGGGTGCGCCCCCTTGCAGTTGGCGCAGGTTGGTGAGGCCTCTCTGGCCCGGTCGCAGTCAGCGGCGGCGTGGTCACCGGCGCAGCGCACGCATCGCTGCAGCCGGTAACAGTTCGCTGACGAATGACCGAAGCCCTGGCACCGGTGACATTGGGCTGGTCCTGGCCTCGGCCTCCAGGCCTCGAAGGTCACCCCGGGTAGGCAGAGGAACTCTGTCGTCCGGAAGAGCTCCTCTAGGTCTTCCTTCGGGGTCGGGTCCAGCTCCAGGAAGAAGAGGCAGCCTGGTCTGCCCCTCTTGGCGGCGACGCTTCTTCCATGGCGCAAAGTTAGGCCCATCTTGGCCAGCTCCGCCTGGATCTCCTCCATGGGGGTGTCCCTGGGGATCCCTCTAAGCGCCACCTTGGTTGGCAGTTCTGCTGCTGGGGTGAAGCAGTAGAACTGCATGTCTTTGTTGGCGTCGTCCTTCTTGGCGTTAATGAAATACCGCTGGGTCGTCCGGAACTCCTCATCGGTTCTGGGGGTGAACCTTACCCCCTCTCCGAACGCCCTTGCGTTGGGGGTATATCCCAACAGCTCCTTGATGGCCGAGAGGTGGCGGGTCCAGTTGGGCAACCTCTCGACCACGATGGGCGGGTATTTCTTCATCTTTGGTTGGTCTGGCCTCTCTTCCTCCTGCGACTGCCCTGCGTCCTGTGCAGGGGGCGGTGGGGGGGCGGTCCTGGTTCCGGGTTGATTGGGGGAGGAGGCGGCTCTACCCAACGTCGCGAAGTCCGCGTACGAGCTCGCGGTGAGCGTTGACGTCTGGGGAGCCGCGTCCCCTGGTTGAAGTCCTGTTGCCGGTGCTGCTGCCAGTGACGTCCTGGGTGCTGCAACCGGGCATAGGATTGCCCCTGCCGATTGGCTGAGGGGGAATGGTGCAGGTGTTTGAGGCCTGGGAGCTGACGGGAAGAATGTCCTCGTCGCTCCCAGGGAACGGTTGGTCCAGCTACCTGCCTTGGCTGGTCTCAAGTTGGTCTGGGGGGGGGGCGGTGCCGTTTCTTCGGCTTCTTCGCTTCCGGAGGGTGAAGGCTCCGAGTCTAGTCGGGCGCGCTTCTCCCTCTCGGTAGGTACCTCGAAGGAATCTGGCCTCTGGCGGATCCGGCTTCCTGGTCCGAGCAGCTCCTCCAGGTCCGGCATGTCCCTCTGGGACGGCTCCGGGGCGTAGCTGTCAGTGAGCTGGAATTCGTCAATGTCGAATCCCAGCTCGAAAGCCTGACGGTCTTGGGGGGGGGGGGACGGCAGTGCGGCTGCCTCGTCCTGAAAGGGGGGGATCGCAAAGTCCGCCACGGGTTCCGGGTCGCGGTTGAACGCGTTCGCGTCGGGAGTGGCGGTGCGGAGGTAGGCATCGAGTGCCTCCAAGTTTTCCCTTGTGAGGGACGGCGCGCTGGTTGATGATGCCGCTGCGCTCGAGGGCGCGGCTGTCGTTTTCAGCGGAGGGAACTCGGTCGCGTACGGCCGTTGTGCCTGCTGCACTCTTATGCGCGGCAACGGGGCTGGCGCGGTCGGGTCGCGCGGACGGAGTCGCGGGTCACGCTGCTCAAGCGCAGCGGAGCGCGAGCCGAGTCCGAACTCGACGACGGCGGCGGCGGTGCGGGTGTTCGCGGGGGTAAAAAGATCGCGCACGGTTATGTCGCCTGCGAGGCGATCGGCACGCGGCGCGGTTGGCGCCTGCGGGCGCAGTGCTGCCGGTGCCTGCGATCGCGGTCGCGGCTGCGACGGCGGCGGCGGCGGTGGGGGTGGGGGGGTCGGACGATGTCCGACTGGCTTCTTCCCCCTCATTCCGAGTGGCCTCTCTCTACCACCACATCCACGGAAGCCGGGTCGACCTCAGCGCGGGCAACCCCAGCCGGGTGAGACCCCTAGGGGAGGCCCAGCTAAGAGCGCCCGCGAGCAGTTTTCCCAACTCCAGAAGATGCGGGTAGTAGTGAAAAACTTCAGGACGAGTGGGTAGAAGCTTTTGCTATAAAAATATTTTCTCAAACTATCCGAGGGTAGATTGAGAAAACTCAATCCACCAGGGGGTAGGTCGAGAAAATACTTTTCAGCGGCTGAAGGCGGTTGCCTTACGGGTGAGGCTGTCGAGCTCCTGCTCAAACTGCACCGGCACACCCCTCGGCGCGTGCTACCAAGCCGGGTGAGACCCCTAGGGGAGGCCCAGCTTAGGCGCCCGCGAGCGGGTATGTGGTGGTGCAGCGAGACGAATGGGGGTTAGGCAGCTACTCACCGGCGCTCGGCAAGCGTCTTCGACACTTCGAAGTCGCGTAGAGCAGTCAAGAAGAAGAATGGAGCTCGGTACTTTCACGGTGCAAGACGCGTAAAAGTAGCAGAGGGTAGACTTGGAAACTTCTTCTTCATGCATGCACCGTAAAAGTATCGAGCTCCGCACTCTTCTCTACTTTGCTCAACGCGACTTCGAGTTGTCGAAGACGCTTGCCGAGCGCCGGTGAGTAGCTGCCTAACCCCCATTCGTCTCGCTGCACCACCACATACCCGCTCGCGGGCGCCTAAGCTGGGCCTCCCCTAGGGGTCTCACCCGGCTTGGTAGCACGCGCCGAGGGGTGTGCCGGTGCAGTTTGAGCAGGAGCTCGACAGCCTCACCCGTAAGGCAACCGCCTTCAGCCGCTGAAAAGTATTTTCTCGACCTACCCCCTGGTAAATTGAGTTTTCTCAATCTACCCTCGGATAGTTTGAGAAAATATTTTTATAGCAAAAGCTTCTACCCACTCGTCCTGAAGTTTTTCACTACTACCCGCATCTTCTGGAGTTGGGAAAACTGCTCGCGGGCGCTCTTAGCTGGGCCTCCCCTAGGGGTCTCACCCGGCTGGGGTTGCCCGCGCTGAGGTCGACCTGGCTTCCGTGGATGTGGTGGTAGAGAGAGGCCACTCGGAATGAGGGGGAAGAAGCCAGTCGGACATCGTCCGACCCCCCCACCCCCGCCGCCGCCGCCGCCGTCGCAGCCGCGACCGCGATCGCAGGCACCGGCAGCACTGCGCCCGCAGGCGCCAACCGCGCCGCGTGCCGATCGCCTCGCAGGCGACATAACCGTGCGCGATCTTTTTACCCCCGCGAACACCCGCACCGCCGCCGCCGTCGTCGAGTTCGGACTCGGCTCGCGCTCCGCTGCGCTTGAGCAGCGTGACCCGCGACTCCGTCCGCGCGACCCGACCGCGCCAGCCCCGTTGCCGCGCATTAGAGTGCAGCAGGCACAACGGCCGTACGCAATCGAATTTCCCCCGCTGAAGACGACAGCCGCGCCCTCGAGCGCAGCGGCATCGTCAGCCAGCGCGTCGTCCCTCACAAGGGAAAACTTGGAGGCACTCGATGCCTACCTCCGCACCGCCACTCCCGACGCGAACGCGTTCACCCGCGACCCGGAACACGTGGCGGACTTCGCGATCCCGCCCTTCCAGGACGAGGCAGCCGCACTGCCGTCCCCTCCCCCCCAAGACCGTCAGGCATTCGAGCTGGGATTCGACATCGACGAATTCCAGCTCACCGACAGCTACGCCCCGGAGCCGTCCCAGAGGGACATGCCGGATCTGGAGGAGCTGCTCGGCCCAGGAAGCCGGATACGTCAAAGGCCGGAATCTTTTGAGATGCCCACAGAGAGGGAGAAGCGCGCCCGACTAGATTCGGAGCCTTCTCCACCCAGCGAAGAAGAAGCCGAAGTAACGGCGCCGCCCCCCCCCCAGACCAATTTGAGACCAGCCAAGGCAGGCAGCTGGACCAACCGTTCCCTGGGAGCGACGAGGACATTCTTCCCGTCAGCTCCCAGGCCTCAAACGCCTGCACCGTTCCCCCTCAGCCAATCGGCAGGGGCAATTTTATGCCCGGTTGCTGCACCCAGGACGTCACTGGCAGCAGCACCGGCAACAAGACTCCAACCAGGGGACGCGGCTCCCCAGACGTCAACGCTTACCGCGAGCTCGTACGCGGACTTCGCGACGTTGGGTAGAGCCGCCTCCTCCCCCAATCAACCCGGAACCAGGACCGCCCCCCCACCGCCCCCTGCACAGGACGCAGGGCAGTCGCAGGAGGAAGAGAGACCAGACCAACCAAAGACGAGGAAGTACCCGCCCATCGTGGTCGAGAGGTTGCCCAACTGGACCCGCCACCTCTCGGCCATCAAGGAGCTGCTCGGCTACACCCCCAACGCAAGGGCGTTCGGAGAGGGGGTAAGGTTCACCCCCAGGACCGATGAGGAGTTCCGGACGACCCAGCGTTACTTCATTAACGCCAAGAAGGACGACGCCAACAAGGACATGCAGTTCTACTGTTTTACTCCAGCAGCAGAACTGCCAACCAAGGTGGCGCTCAGAGGGATCCCCAGGGACACCCCCATGGAGGAGATCCAGGCGGAGCTGGCCAAGATGGGCTTAACTCTGCGCCATGGGAGAAGCGTCGCCGCCAAGAGGGGCAGACCAGGCTGCCTCTTTTTCCTAGAGCTGGACCCAACCCCGAAGGAAGACCTAGAGGAGCTCTTCCGGACGACAGAGTTCCTCTGCCTACCCGGGGTGACCTTCGAGGCCTGGAGGCCGAGACCAGGACCAGCCCAATGCCACAGGTGCCAGGGCTTCGGTCATTCGTCGGCGAACTGTTACCGGCTGCAGCGATGCGTGCGCTGCGCCGGTGACCACGCCGCCGCTGACTGCGGCCGGACCAGAGAGGCCCCACCAACCTGCGCCAACTGCAAGGGGGCGCACCCGGCCAACGACCGCCGCTGTCCAGTCCTGCGGCGCGAAGCCAGGGCTAGGGACCAGAGGATCCCGCCGCCGCTGCCGAACCAACCCAATGCACAGGGGACGAGACCTGGACTGCGCCATGAGGCACCAGTCTTCGTCCCCAGGGTGAACCGCATTGACGACCAACGCCCACCCACGACCCTGGCCCCAGAAGCCAACCAGCCACCCCAGAGAGGTGCAACTGGGAAGAGCCGCCGGAGGAGAAGGCGACCAAGAGGTGGCCGCCGCCGTCATCAACCCCAAGAGGAGGAGACCGCTCGGGACCTCCCCCCCCGACTCCCAGAGGACTTCGTCCCCCCACCACCAGCGACCGCCGACTTCGCGGACGACGAGGTGGTACTTATGAGGACTGAAGCGCCACCTCAACTTCCAGGTGGGCACCTCGTCCCCCCCCAGCCGGCCCCAAGAAGGCAAGAGCATCGCCCAGCCCCACCGCGCTCCAGACCACAAATGTCGGAGACACACAACGCCCCCCCCGCCCCACAAAAGAAGCCAGGCCTAGCCAAGACCCAGGCCGCAGAGATGCTGGCCCTCTTCGGCCGTACAATTTTTGAGCTGGCCGAAGCCATAGAAGCAGGAAGTGGTAACCTGCACCACATCATGGCCACGGGCCTTAAGAGCATCGTGGATGTAGTACAGGACCTGGAGTGAAGATGGCGCTCAGGATCCTGTACTGGAACCCCGGGGGCGTGCGCCAACACGTCTCCGACCTACGGATGGTCGCCCAGCAGCAGAACATCCAGGTCGTCCTGCTGGGCGAGACCAAGCTGGCCCCAGGCTCCAACTTCAGAGTGCCCAACTTCTTCGTGTATCGTCGCGACGAGGTCTGCGCCACCGGCCCCTACCGCGGAACCGCAGTGCTGGTGAGGCGCGACCTAATACACGAGGAGTTGGCACTCACGACCTTCCTGACGACCAGGTCAATAGGCGCCACCGAATCGGTGGCGCCACTAATCCCAGCTAGCGAGCATTACTGTAAGGAGAGCCGCGGTGTCGAGAGACGATTTCTCGTATAAACACTTCCAACTTTTCACTAGCATGCATCTTAAAAAAAATTTGATATTACACGACACACAATTAAAATGTTATCAAAACATTTGTTCCACGCGTTTCATTTTGAGTTCTACTACACATATATGCAAAAATTACGATCGCACGTCCGAAAGAAAGTGCGATAACAATGTTTATAATCTAGACAATGCACTCCGAGTACGTAGTGTCAACTTCAAAAGTTATTTTTCTCTATAAAATCACTACTTACAGCACATTAACCGAGATAATATAAGAGCATGGTTTCTCTCCGTAATACAGACAAAAATTTATGACGTATCTATTGTATTTTATGCCACTTTGGCGATCTCAAAGTTGACACTCGTAAAACACGCGGAGCCAACTGCTAACATACACTAGCTCGTATCGTACTGCTTTGTTGAACATTATTAATCGTATATAAGTTTTTTAAGCATGAAATATATGTGATGCAGTTTAAATATTTATTAACGATATAAAGTTATATTTTCACAATAAAATCAAACGAACAACGTGAACGTGGACTACCTATGTGGATAGCGAGATTACTTGTTACTTACGCGCGTACTACATACAGTAAGTCGACGAAGCGTTTGTAATAAAATTATAGTAGATTTAAATTTTAATAATCATAATTTAATAAAATAATTAATATTCAAAAATTTTCATGTAAATTTTGCTATTCAGATGATGGGTATAATAGATATAGCGTAGACTAGGTAGCGCACGCTCACCAAAAATATATTTCTCTCTACTTGTTTGGCCGCGTAACAATTGTTTTCATGTATTAATTTATTTATTTATTGTAAAGCACGGTTAACCATTCGGCGGGTGAGCGAAATTTCAGCATTTTCAGTATATACCTGTACTACTACAACTACTACTACATGTACCTAAACTAAAATTGGAAAAAAAAAAGAGGAAAATTGCAAGTGCCCCCCGTTCGTTGTGTTTGTTGCATGCAGTTCGTAGTGATATAAATTAATTGTTAAGCTCGGATAACCGTTCGGCGGGTTAGCAAAATTTCAGCATTTCCAGTATAACTGAACAAATTTCCGACTGTAGATGAGTACTGAAACTTGCATATTGCATAGATGGTTTATTGATGTTGTTGTTGTAATTTTAAGCAAGTATAACCATTAGGCGGGTGAGCGAAATTTCAGCAATTTCAATAGGCACGGTAAATTACTTAAATATATAAGACAATCATAGATATCATTGAAACTTAATGGTCGCACAAGAGCGTTCATTGAATCGTTTGTGGCCCTGAAAAGGGCCGTTTTGAATGCACGGCGTGGTTGGTTTTATATTGATAGAACACAACACGTAACACGCACGCACAGGAGATATAGGTATTTAACCACCGAAACCGTAGAGGGTGCGGCCCTGGCGTTTCAGAGCGTAGACGACGTCCATGGCTGTGACGGTCTTCCTCTTGGCGTGCTCGGTGTATGTGACCGCGTCACGGATCACGTTCTCTAGGAACACCTTCAGGACACCACGGGTCTCCTCGTAGATCAGACCGGAGATACGCTTGACACCGCCTCTGCGAGCCAGACGACGGATGGCCGGCTTGGTGATACCCTGGATGTTATCACGGAGTACTTTCCTGTGACGCTTGGCTCCTCCTTTTCCCAAACCTTTACCTCCCTTACCGCGACCGGTCATCTTGAACACGCGTAAAGTTGGTTAGATACGAAACAAGTTAATCGAACGATGCCGCACGTACCGCGGACGATGCACGACTGGATAAATTTTCGAGTTACAGACTCCATATATTTATACAGAAATGAGGTATTCGCGGGGTCGA
>JAQAHW010000030.1:7425000-7440000 GCA_027580185.1 Tuta absoluta
GCGGGGGCGTCGGTTGCTTGAGGAGCTTGTGGAGTGTGATCTACTCGCAATGGCTGCAGCAGTGGCTACTGTGATTTCATCATCTTCTTCCGTAAGGATGTGTCTCGGACGGTGTTTAAAACGCGAGGTTGGATGAGGGAAGTAGTTGGACGCGGCAACTATCAAGGGGTTTTTATGATGGGGAGCATTATCGAAGAAGCGACGAGACGCTTCTTTCATATACGCTTTAATGGTAGGGAGGCCTAAGTCGATGTGGAGGTTGGCGTTACGCATGTACCAGGGCGCCCCGGTAGCTTTGCGCATGAAACGGTTTTGGATGACCTGCAGCATTTTCAGATGTGAATCGAAGGTGTGAGCAAAGGCTACGCTGGCGTAGGTCATAATAGGCCTTACGCAGGTGGTGTAAATTCTCACCTTATTTCTAAGGGAGAGTTTGCTCTTTTTGTTCAACATCGGATGTAATCTGCCCAAAACGAACGCGGCGCGGTCGCGGACTCTCATAATGTGGCTACGGAAGCTAAGTCTTGAGTCGAGGGTGACTCCTAGATATTTGGTCTCGTTGACCCACGGGATGGGTCGGCCGAAAAGCTTTACAGCGGGGACGTTTAATCGGTACGAACCTCTACGAAAGTGCACGGCTGCACTTTTTTCCGGATTTACCTCGATTCTCCATTTACGGAACCAGCTCCCGAGGGAGTCTAGAGCGTTCTGGAGAATCTGAACTAATTTTAAGTGGTTACGGTGGGACGCGTAGATGGCAGTGTCGTCGGCGAACATAGCCAGCTGTGACATGGGCGATTTGGGGATGTCGCTAGTGTATAGCGTGAAAAGTAATGGAGATAAGACGGAGCCCTGAGGGACTCCTGCCTGTATGGTGTGGGGTGAAGACAGAGTGCCTTCCACCCTGTAACGAAAGCTTCGATCCGACAGAAAGTTACGTACTAAAAGCACGAGACGATCAGGCACAGCGAGCTGGTGTAGCTTGTACACCAGCCCGTTGTGCCAGACCTTGTCGAAGGCTTTCGCCACGTCGAGAAAGACTGCTCCTGTCGGGGTCGGTTTGGACGAGACATTTAGCTTAAGAGCGATGTGTTCGACAATGCGGTGTACTTGTTGGGTACAAGAGTGCTGTTGTCGAAAGCCAAATTGCTCGTCAGGTATGAGATTGTTGGTCTCTGCGTGGTCACGGAGTCGGGCATAGATCATGCGTTCGTACAGTTTGGCGAGAGGGTTCAGTAAGCTGATCGGGCGGTAGGAAGTGGGCTCATTCGCCGGTTTACCCGGTTTGTGAATGCCTATGACTATTGCTTCCTTCCAGCAAGCTGGAAAGGTGCAACTAGCCATGGCGGCATTCAAAATCAGGGTGAGGCGATTGATCAGGTGATCGGGGAGAATCTTCAGGACACGGTTGGTGATGCCGTCCGGTCCTGGAGCCTTTCTGGGCTTGAGTGCCTTAAGGGCGTTGCGCACTTCCATCTCAGTGATGACTCTGAGTGGAGGGCCCGATGGAGGTAGTGAAATGAGACGTTCGACTTCGGAGTCGACCGTTGAGACGAAGGTCAAGTCGTAAGGGAGTGTGCTGGGGGTGCATTGGGCTGCGAGACTGTCAGCTAGGCATTCAGCCTTTTCGTCGTCGTCAAAGGCTTTGGTCTGGTCAGGTCTGTTAAGTACCGGCATCACAGAGATGGTGTCAGATTTCAGCGAGCGTTGCAGCTTGTAAAATGCGAGATGGGATGGGTTCAGCTCCTCAAGGTGCTGATCCCACCCGGCGTCACGCCATTCAGCTGCACGCTGCCTTACTTCCCTCTGTAGGGCGCGCATGAATAGTCTGTTAGATTCGATTGGGAAGGATTTGTAAGCGCGGATCGCGGCGTTCTTCTCTGTTATCATTTCAAGAAGGTCATTTGGAGGTTTGTATTTATTGTCTTCAGTGATTTTAACCGTCCGTGAACAGCTGTTCACGACGCTGCTAACGTGATTTGTGATGGAAGAGACGGCTAGGTTGATGTCGGTTTCGGTAGTCAGTCTAGTCGGTATTTGGTCCAGGTGAGTAGAGCTGGGAGCGTTCAAGGCTTGGCCTAGTTTCGGCCAGTCTACTATAGTTTTGGTCGGGCCGCACAGACCTGAGGGGCCGGGGATGTCGGTTCGCGGGTCAAGTTTTAGTAAAACTGGTCTGTGGTCAGAGTCGCAGAGCTCGTGGCGTACTTCTATAGAACTTAAACGAAGGTTTACGTTCTTTAGAAGGGCTATGTCGAGGATGTCGGGTCGATGAGTTACTGTATGGGGGTAATGAGTTACCTCTGTAGGGGCTACTAGGTCGAAGGACAGTTCGTCCTGCCACTCAAAGAGAAGAATGCCTCTAGGGTTGTTGGCGATACAGTTCCACGACATGTGCTTGGCATTCAAGTCACCTGCTATGATAACCGAGTCACCGAGATTAAATAATGACTCGAGCTCACTTTTAAGAAGTGGCTTTGTCTCGCGATTATTGCTCGGAGATAGGTATACCGACACTATCGTAATTGGTTGGTGTCCCGTCATGCTTAAGCGGCAAGCGGAAGCCTCCATATAGCAGAGGGGCGGGGTCTCTATGGGTGAGCAGTGAAGCGCTCGCCTGTAATGAATGAGGGTGCCTCCCTTGCTGCTCGATACGCGGTCATTACGTACCGTGTTGTATTGCGCGATTCGCGGGGTACGCATATGGGGTTTTAGAAACGTTTCTTGTACGAGGAGGACGTCTAAATCGTGATCTTTCAGGAAGAGGCTAACTTCCGTCTTTTTATTGCAAATACCATCGGCATTGAAAAAACCTAATTTTAGTGACCGAGGCTTGGTCCTACCACTGCTGGATATCCCTAAGTTAATAGACCTATCCATAATCAGGGTTTGAAGTTTTTGAACGCGACTACCAGATGGTAGTATTTGGCGGCGGTTTGGATGAGCGCACTGGGGTTACCAGCGTTGGCTCTGATCTCCTTAGAGTAGGAGATTATCTCTTCGATGTCGAAGAGGCTGGTGAAATTGGAGACTACAGAGAGCGCGTCGGCTAAGTCGCCTTTAGCACTCTTGCTGTGGGAAGCGGGTTTGGGAGGAGAAGGCGGCGGAGGCGCCGGCTTTTTGGGGGCGGGTTGGGGGGGCACCACCGGTTTTGGTGCGACTTGGGCGGGGGCGGGGACTGGACCCATTTTGAGGGCCCATGCGGGGTTAGGCCTGAGGGGCGGGAAGTTTGAGTTTTCAGCAACACCTGGAGCGACCGCAGCTGGTTTTTGAGAGCCAGCTAGCCTATCGGCATACGTTTGCCTCGCAAGGGTGCGCTGAAGCACTTTGGGGTTTGCCTTAGGGGCACGGGGACAGCCGCGGTAGTTGGCTGGGTGGCCACTTTCGTTGCAGAGGACGCAACTAGGTGGGAGTGGGGGAGAGGAGCTGTCTGCCGAGGGCGTGTCCGTCTTTTTAGGACGGTCGCACTGGGCAGTGCTGTGACTCTCCAGGCACTTAACACACCGCGGGGCGGCGTGACAGGTGCGTGAAGAGTGACCGTAAAGTTGGCAGTTGTGACACTGGCCAGGGATCCCAGTCTTCCTGGGGGCTTCCATGCGGATGCCTGAAAGCATGCACACGGATTTCAAACCGTAAATGGCCTTACCAGCTTCGCTCCTCTCGAGCGTGACATGGACCATGTCGAATTGTCTCTTATTGCGATGAGACGAAATGCGGTGTACTTTATGTACGGGGATGTTTTGTGCGATAAGGTCGTCATAGACTTCCTTTTCAGAAATCTCTTTCGGGATGCCTCGAATTACTACGCGGTGTAGTTTCTCCTCCTCCAGTGCGTACGTATGGTACGGGAACTGGAGGAAGTTTAGTAATTTTGTAAGCGCTCTGTGCGCCGAAGAGGTCGGGACTTGAATTTTAATTCCGTCCTTGGTCTGTGAGGCAGTCAAGAACGGAATCTTATTCTGGGTCATCTGACTGGAAAGGGACGACCATTTGGCGTTGTCCCTGAGAATAATCGGGGGGGGTTTGCGCTCTGTAGCGGGAGAGACTTTAGGGATGGCGGCGGCCACCTTGCGGCGGTTGCCATCGGGCCCTTCGACGCGGACTGTTTTCGCAGCCTCGTCGCTATCTGAGTGAGCAGCCTTACGCTGGCGCTTTTTGGATCTATTGACTACGGTGTAGTCGTCGTCGGAGTCGGGTTCGGGGTTTGAGTCATCGGACGGGGGGCCGGCAGTGTCCATGACTTCGACGGTTAGGTCGGAGTCCTGGGCGTTGCCGACTTGGGACGATGGGTCGGGGGATAGCGGTGACTCATCGTAATGAGTAACCGCAGGGGAGGGGGCAGGTGCCGACTTAGCGGCGGACGCTTCGTCGGCGGATGGGGCTGACTCACCGGTGGTCAGGGGATTGGGCGATGACTCATCGCGGGCTAGTTCGGCGAAGAAATCGTTGATTCTGGGAATCCGTTTCGCGACGCGGTCTCGGAATTGGTTGTCCTCGAAGACAACTTGTAAAAGTTCTAGGAAAACGGACTGGGGAAGGGCTTTAGCCATTGCCTAATCTATAGCTACCGCCGTTTCGGAACCGTTCCGTGGGAGAGAAACGGCAAGAACTCCACGGCAATCGGCCTAGCTATGTTTCTAATCGCGGCCCTCAGGCGGGAACAGCCTGAGGGTAAGACGCCGGTGATCCTCCCCGCCGGGTGTAGGCAGGGAGGGTGTACTTAACTAATGTAGCCCTAAAGTGTATCCTCCGCCAATCTTATTGTGCGGGAGGTTCCTAACAGGCCCGAGCAAAGAGGAAGTTGGGGCCGGAGCCCTTCTCCCAGACAGACTCTGCTCGGACAGGGGAAAAGGATGGTACCAGGGTCGACTTGGGTTCACCCCCAGGGCCGGTGGTTCTGGCACCCGTCCGATTGACTGCGTTGCCCTGAAGGGGCAAAGCTGGTGTATCGGGTCTACACCCCCTGCTCGGATCGTTGAGCACCGTTAGGTATCCACCGAGCAAGGACCGCGTAAACCGGCGGTTTTCGGGCAAAAGACGTAGTTAAATAAAATACCACGGAATGTGCCTTGAAAAAGACACAAACGGCGGCGGAGGCTGCGTGGGACAAGTGATGCTTGTCCGACGCAGGGCTGGAGTGTCGGTCGCGGAGCGACGGCGAGGGGCGGGGCCACGGGAGCGGCCAGGTAGTCGGAGCGTAGGCGACCGTGCGGGACGGCTGCTGAGCGGCGACTGTGTGTGTGATAAAAATTTTTTTTTTTTTTTTTTTTTTTTTTTTTTTATGTGGACCCTACGATTTTGAGCCCCGGGGCTTTTAATCTACACCTGACTGTATGGTGGGGAGCAGGAGCTCACCCGGAAAAGCTTGTGGTTGTTCAAACAACCAGCTCAATCGCGCCCTTGGGGCGCGATTGGGCTTACGAGTTGTTCTGGGGAGAACGTATTGGACTGAATCTACCCGGCACGTGCCGGTAGTTCCCAAAGTGGGGAGCAAATGAGGGACCTCCGCGCCCCCGCCGGCGGGGGCGTCGGTTGCTTGAAGAGCTTGTGGAGTGTGATCTACTCGCAATGGCTGCAGCAGTGGCTACTGTGATTTCATCATCTTCTTCCGTAAGGATGTGTCTCGGACGGTGTTTAAAACGCGAGGTTGGATGGGGGAAGTAGTTGGACGCGGCAACTATCAAGGGGTTTTTATGATGGGGAGCATTATCGAAGAAGCGACGGGACGCTTCTTTCATATACGCTTTAATGGTAGGGAGGCCTAAGTCGATGTGGAGGTTGGCGTTACGCATGTACCAGGGCGCCCCGGTAGCTTTGCGCATGAAACGGTTTTGGATGACCTGCAGCATTTTCAGATGTGAATCGAAGGTGTGAGCAAAGGCTACGCTGGCGTAGGTCATAATAGGCCTTACGCAGGTGGTGTAAATTCTCACCTTATTTCTAAGGGAGAGTTTGCTCTTTTTGTTCAACATCGGATGTAATCTGCCCAAAACGAACGCGGCGCGGTCGCGGACTCTCATAATGTGGCTACGGAAGCTAAGTCTTGAGTCGAGGGTGACTCCTAGATATTTGGTCTCGTTGACCCACGGGATGGGTCGGCCGAAAAGCTTTACAGCGGGGACGTTTAATCGGTACGAACCTCTACGAAAGTGCACGGCTGCACTTTTTTCAGGATTTACCTCGATTCTCCATTTACGGAACCAGCTCCCGAGGGAGTCTAGAGCGTTCTGGAGAATCTGAACTAATTTTAAGTGGTTACGGTGGGACGCGTAGATGGCAGTGTCGTCGGCGAACATAGCCAGCTGTGACATGGGCGATTTGGGGATGTCGCTAGTGTATAGCGTGAAAAGTAATGGAGATAGGACGGAGCCCTGAGGGACTCCTGCCTGTATGGTGTGGGGTGAAGACAGAGTGCCTTCCACCCTGTAACGAAAGCTTCGATCCGACAGAAAGTTACGTACTAAAAGCACGAGACGATCAGGCACAGCGAGCTGGTGTAGCTTGTACACCAGCCCGTTGTGCCAGACCTTGTCGAAGGCTTTCGCCACGTCGAGAAAGACTGCTCCTGTCGGGGTCGGTTTAGACGAGACATTTAGCTTAAGAGCGATGTGTTCGACAATGCGGTGTACTTGTTGGGTACAAGAGTGCTGTTGTCGAAAGCCAAATTGCTCGTCAGGTATGAGATTGTTGGTCTCTGCGTGGTCACGGAGTCGGGCATAGATCATGCGTTCGTAAAGTTTGGCGAGAGGGTTCAGTAAGCTGATCGGGCGGTAGGAAGTGGGCTCATTCGCCGGTTTACCCGGTTTGTGAATGCCTATGACTATTGCTTCCTTCCAGCAAGCTGGAAAGGTGCAACTAGCCATGGCGGCATTCAAAATCAGGGTGAGGCGATTGATCAGGTGATCGGGGAGAATCTTCAGGACACGGTTGGTGATGCCGTCCGGTCCTGGAGCCTTTCTGGGCTTGAGTGCCTTAAGGGCGTTGCGCACTTCCATCTCAGTGATGACTCTGAGTGGAGGGCCCGATGGAGGTAGTGAAATGAGACGTTCGACTTCGGAGTCGACCGTTGAGACGAAGGTCAGGTCGTAAGGGAGTGTGCTGGGGGTGCATTGGGCTGCGAGACTGTCAGCTAGGCATTCAGCCTTTTCGTCGTCGTCAAAGGCTTTGGTCTGGTCAGGTCTGTTAAGTACCGGCATCACAGAGATGGTGTCAGATTTCAGCGAGCGTTGCAGCTTGTAAAATGCGAGATGGGATGGGTTCAGCTCCTCAAGGTGCTGATCCCATCCGGCGTCACGCCATTCAGCTGCACGCTGCCTTACTTCCCTCTGTAGGGCGCGCATGAATAGTCTGTTAGATTCGATTGGGAAGGATTTGTAAGCGCGGATCGCGGCGTTCTTCTCTGTTATCATTTCAAGAAGGTCATTTGGAGGTTTATATTTACTGTCTTCAGTGATTTTAACCGTCCGTGAACAGCTGTTCACGACGCTGCTAACGTGATTTGTGATGGAAGAGACGGCTAGGTTGATGTCGGTTTCGGTAGTCAGTCTAGTCGGTATTTGGTCCAGGTGAGTAGAGCTGGGAGCGTTCAAGGCTTGGCCTAGTTTCGGCCAGTCTACTATAGTTTTGGTCGGGCCGCACAGACCTGAGGGGCCGGGGATGTCGGTTCGCGGGTCAAGTTTTAGTAAAACTGGTCTGTGGTCAGAGTCGCAGAGCTCGTGGCGTACTTCTATAGAACTTAAACGAAGGTTTACGTTCTTTAGAAGGGCTATGTCGAGGATGTCGGGTCGATGAGTTACTGTATGGGGGTAATGAGTTACCTCTGTAGGGGCTACTAGGTCAAAGGACAGTTCGTCCTGCCACTCAAAGAGAAGATTGCCTCTAGGGTTGTTGGCGATACAGTTCCACGACATGTGCTTGGCATTCAAGTCACCTGCTATGATAACTGAGTCACCGAGATTAAATAATGACTCGAGCTCACTTTTAAGAAGTGGCTTTGTCTCGCGATTATTGCTCGGAGATAGGTATACCGACACTATCGTAATGGGTTGGTGTCCCGTCATGCTTAAGCGGCAAGCGGAAGCCTCCATATAGCAGAGGGGCGGGGTCTCTATGGGTGAGCAGTGAAGCGCTCGCCTGTAATGAATGAGGGTGCCTCCCTTGCTGCTCGATACGCGGTCATTACGTACCGTGTTGTATTGCGCGATTCGCGGGGTACGCATATGGGGTTTTAGAAACGTTTCTTGTACGAGGAGGACGTCTAAACCGTGATCTTTCAGGAAGAGGCTAACTTCCGTCTTTTTATTGCAAATACCATCGGCATTGAAAAAACCTAATTTAAGTGACCGAGGCTTGGTCCTACCACTGCTGGATATCCCTAAGTTAATAGACCTATCCATAATCAGGGTTTGAAGTTTTTGAACGCGACTACCAGATGGTAGTATTTGGCGGCGGTTTGGATGAGCGCACTGGGGTTACCAGCGTTGGCTCTGATCTCCTTAGAGTAGGAGATTATCTCTTCGATGTCGAAGAGGCTGGTGAAATTGGAGACTACAGAGAGCGCGTCGGCTAAGTCGCCTTCAGCACTCTTGCTGTGGGAAGCGGGTTTGGGAGGAGAAGGCGGCGGAGGCGCCGGCTTTTTGGGGGCGGGTTGGGGGGGCACCACCGGTTTTGGTGCGACTTGGGCGGGGGCGGGGACTGGACCCATTTTGAGGGCCCATGCGGGGTTAGGCCTGAGGGGCGGGAAGTTTGTGTTTTCAGCAACACCTGGAGCGACCGCAGCTGGTTTTTGAGAGCCAGCTAGCCTATCGGCATACGTTTGCCTCGCAAGGGTGCGCTGAAGCACTTTGGGGTTTGCCTTAGGGGCACGGGGACAGCCGCGGTAGTTGGCTGGGTGGCCACTTTCGTTGCAGAGGACGCAACTAGGTGGGAGTGGGGGAGAGGAGCTGTCTGCCGAGGGCGTGTCCGTCTTTTTAGGACGGGCGCACTGGGCAGTGCTGTGACTCTCCAGGCACTTAACACACCGCGGGGCGGCGTGACAGGTGCGTGAAGAGTGACCGTAAAGTTGGCAGTTGTGACACTGGCCAGGGATCCCAGTCTTCCTGGGGGCTTCCATGCGGATGCCTGAAAGCATGCACACGGATTTCAAGCCGTAAATGGCCTTACCAGCTTCGCTCCTCTCGAGCGTGACATGGACCATGTCGAATTGTCTCCTATTGCGATGAGACGAAATGCGGTGTACTTTACGTACGGGGATATTCTGGGCGATAAGGTCGTCATAGACTTCCTTTTCGGAAATCTCTTTCGGGATGCCTCGAATTACTACGCGGTGTAGTTTCTCCTCCTCCAGTGCGTACGTATGGTACGGGAACTGGAGGAAGTTCAGTAATTTTGTAAGCGCTCTGTGCGCCGAAGAGGTCGGGACTTGAATTTTGATTCCGTCCTTGGTCTGTGAAGCAGTCAAGAACGGAATCTTATTCTGGGTCATCTGACTGGAAAGGGACGACCACTTGGCGTTGTCCCTGAGAATAATCGGGGGGGGTCTGCGCTCTGTAGCGGGAGAGACTTTAGGGATGGCGGCGGCCACCTTGCGGTGGTTGCCATCGGGCCCTTCGACGCGGACTGTTTTCGCAGCCTCGTCGCTATCTGAGTGAGCAGCCTTACGCTGGCGCTTCTTGGACCTACTGACTACGGTGTAGTCGTCGTCGGAGTCGGGTTCGGGGTTTGAGTCATCGGACGGGGGACCGGCAGTGTCCATAACTTCGACGGTTAGGTCGGAGTCCTGGGCATTGCCGACTTGGGAAGATGGGTCAGGGGATAGCGGTGACTCATCGTAATGAGTAACCGCAGGGGAGGGGGCAGGTGCCGACTTAGCGGCGGACGCTTCGTCGGCGGATGGGGCTGACTCACCGGTGGTCAGGGGATTGGGCGATGACTCATCGCGGGTTGGGTCGTCGAAATAATTACCGATTTCGGGAAGAAGTTTCGCGACGTGGGCGCGGGTATTTTTGTCCTCGAGGACGACGCGAATTATGTCCAGGAGAAGGGACTGGGGAATAGCTTTAGCCATTGCCTAATCTATAGCTACCGCCGTTTCGGAACCGTTCCGTGGGAGAGAAACGGCAAGAACTCCACGGCAATCGGCCTAGCTAATATGCTAATCGCGGCCCTCAGGCGGGAACAGCCTGAGGGTAAGACGCCGGTGATCCTCCCCGCCGGGTGTAGGCAGGGAGGGTGTACTTAACTAATGTAGCCCTAAAGTGTATCCTCCGCCAATCTTATTGTGCGGGAGGTTCCTAACAGGCCCGAGCAAAGAGGAAGTTGGGGCCGGAGCCCTTCTCCCAGACAGACTCTGCTCGGACAGGGAAAAGGATGGTACCAGGGTCGACTTGGGTTCACCCCCAGGGCCGGTGGTTCTGGCACCCGTCCGATTGACTGCGTTGCCCTGAAGGGGCAAAGCTGGTGTATCGGGTCTACACCCCCTGCTCGGATCGTTGAGCACCGTTAGGTATCCACCGAGCAAGGACCGCGTAAACCGGCGGTTTTCGGGCAAAAGACGTAGTTAAATAAAATACCACGGAATGTGCCTTGAAAAAGACACAAACGGCGGCGGTGGCTGCGTGGGACAAGTGATGCTTGTCCGACGCAGGGCTGGAGTGTCGGTCGCGGGGCGACGGCGAGGGGCGGGGCCACGGGAGCGGCCAGGTAGTCGGAGCGTAGGCGACCGTGCGGGACGGCTGCTGAGCGGCGACTGTGATAAAAATTTTTAATTTTCACGTTTTTGTTGAATCGAAAGGTTCCATTCGCGCATTTGTTACGTCGAGCAGGGGACGCGTCTACCAATCACGAACAAGTATTTAACGCGTCATAGAGGCGGAGCTTAACAAACTAAACGTCCTCCCCTCCCGCACCCCGCACCCCCCTCCCCTCAACCCTATAGCAGTATATTCATATACGTACTTACATTATTATACTTTTATAAAATTCAACCAAATTACTCGTATTAGGTACCAACCTGTTATACTATTTATTATATCTCGCGCGATGACAAAGTACGTGTTTATTTTACTCCACCATCGTATGCATTTAGATATCTATATGTATGCAATGCATGCATGCATGTAACCATCACTAGTTAACTTACTATTTCATGATAATTTAACATCGAACGATATAAATATTTTGGTACTCACTCACTCACTCATTAGATATCATCATCATAGATATAAAACGATAACGATATAGTATACAACTGAAACTCAATTTTCAACACTATTATGTGTGTGTTTTAAACAGAATCATATTGTGGCCCTGAAAAGGGCCGTTTGTTTGCGTTCGATGATCGAGCATGTAACTGTAGTATTAGGCACACACGAGATCACGAGAGACTTATGCCTTCTTCTCGGTCTTCTTGGGCAGTAGTACAGCCTGAATGTTGGGCAGCACACCACCCTGGGCGATTGTCACACCGGAGAGCAGCTTGTTCAACTCCTCGTCGTTCCTTATGGCCAATTGAAGATGTCTCGGGATGATTCTGGTCTTCTTGTTGTCACGGGCGGCGTTACCGGCCAACTCTAGCACTTCAGCTGCCAAGTACTCCATCACGGCGGCTAGGTACACCGGTGCACCGGCACCGACGCGCTCGGCGTAGTTGCCCTTGCGGAGCAGACGGTGGATACGACCGACGGGGAACTGAAGTCCGGCACGGTTAGAACGGGACTTTGGCTTTCCCTTAACCTTGCCACCCTTACCACGTCCAGACATGATGAGAGAGTGTTTTAGTTATTTCACAATCAAAAACAAACAACGCACGCGACTAGCGAGCGAAGCGGACACTATGAGAAAATTTTACGTTACACTGTTATGGCTCTATTTATATCGTTCATGGTTAAGCCGTATAAGAGGGGTTCGTAACGAATTAAAGAAAGAGAGGTAAGATCGGACGCACCGTTCTACCTATCGGGAGTGGAGTCGAGTCGTGCGTCGGGCGACGGAGCCATCTTCGGGGGTTGTTTTTAGTTAGTAGTTTCGTATTGAAATTGGGAATGGAATAGAATAGAATAGTGTGCAATTTAATTAGCGGTGCGTGCGCGATAGTTGCGATATTGATTGTTGTTTGATGAAAATTAGGTATTTCAGTTCGGTACGATTCCAGCAGCGTTTCGGCGTGTTTCTGCGTTCACCGCGGTGCGGTTCACAGTTATTTTGCTGCGTTTGTTTTTAATAACAAGCTTAGATAGTGCGTAAACGTGCGTTGTGTTATTGTTATGTTTGTTATGGGTAGACGTAGTAGCTCTATTGAAACTTTCGATCTCATCAACAGGTATCGTGAACAATTTGTTAGCCCTGAAAAGGGCTTTTTTTTTTTGTCGTGGTGGTGCGAACACGCACCGCACCGCACCGCACACACACGCGGGCGGCGGGCTGCTGCGGATGCGGTTGCGGCTGTGCTGCAGCAGCGGCGTCGCAAAGGCGAGCGAACGAGTGTCGTCGGCGGCGGCGGCGATGCGACGAGCCGGCTTACTTCTTGGCGGGTGCCTTCTTTGCGGCGGCTTTCTTCGCGGGCGCTGCCTTCTTCGGTTTAGGCGCTTTGGGCTTCTTGGTCGGGGGCTTGGCGGTTTTCTTAGCTTTAGGTGCGGCTGCCTTCTTCGCGGGTGCGGCTTTCTTGGCGGGCGCTGCCTTCTTGGCGGCGGCGGGCTTCTTCTTAGCGGCGGCGGCCGATTTGGATTTCGCCGGCGAGCTGGCGGCTGCCTTCTTCGTCTTGGCGGCTGCGGCGGCGGAGGTGGCGGCCGCCTTCTTAGGTTTCGGCTTGGCGGCGGAGGCCTTGGCCTTCGCCTCACCGGAGGACGCCTTCGACTTGCCGGCGGCCGACTTCGACTCGAGCTTGAACGAACCGCTCGCTCCCTTTCCCTTGGTCTGGATCAGCTGGCCGGACTCGACGGCGCTCTTCAGGTACTTTCTGATGAACGGCGCCAACTTCTCGGCGTCTACCTTGTACTGGGCTGCGATGTATTTCTTGATGGCGCGCAGGCTCGATCCGCTGCGTTCCTTCAGCTCTTTGATAGCGGCGTTCACCATCTCTGAGGTCTTAGGGTGGTTCGGCTTCGCCTTGGGTTTCTTAGCGGCGGAAGCTTTCGGCTTCTTCGCTGGGGTCGCCGGAGCGGGTGCGTCGTTAGCAACAGCTGTGTCTGCCATTTTTCTTCTTTACTTCACAATGAAAACGTATGAATGATGCAAATTGCGCAAAAATAAGTAAGTAAGTTACTCGAATGCGCCACCGAATCGGTGGCGCCACTAATCCCAGCTAGCGAGCATTACTGTAAGGAGAGCCGCGGTGTCGAGAGACGATTTCTCGTATAAACACTTCCAACTTTTCACTAGCATGCATCTTAAAAAAAATTTGATATTACACGACACACAATTAAAATGTTATCAAAACATTTGTTCCACGCGTTTCATTTTGAGTTCTACTACACATATATGCAAAAATTACGATCGCACGTCCGAAAGAAAGTGCGATAACAATGTTTATAATCTAGACAATGCACTCCGAGTACGTAGTGTCAACTTCAAAAGTTATTTTTCTCTATAAAATCACTACTTACAGCACATTAACCGAGATAATATAAGAGCATGGTTTCTCTCCGTAATACAGACAAAAATTTATGACGTATCTATTGTATTTTATGCCACTTTGGCGATCTCAAAGTTGACACTCGTAAAACACGCGGAGCCAACTGCTAACATACACTAGCTCGTATCGTACTGCTTTGTTGAACATTATTAATCGTATATAAGTTTTTTAAGCATGAAATATATGTGATGCAGTTTAAATATTTATTAACGATATAAAGTTATATTTTCACAATAAAATCAAACGAACAACGTGAACGTGGACTACCTATGTGGATAGCGAGATTACTTGTTACTTACGCGCGTACTACATACAGTAAGTCGACGAAGCGTTTGTAATAAAATTATAGTAGATTTAAATTTTAATAATCATAATTTAATAAAATAATTAATATTCAAAAATTTTCATGTAAATTTTGCTATTCAGATGATGGGTATAATAGATATAGCGTAGACTAGGTAGCGCACGCTCACCAAAAATATATTTCTCTCTACTTGTTTGGCCGCGTAACAATTGTTTTCATGTATTAATTTATTTATTTATTGTAAAGCACGGTTAACCATTCGGCGGGTGAGCGAAATTTCAGCATTTTCAGTATATACCTGTACTACTACAACTACTACTACATGTACCTAAACTAAAATTGGAAAAAAAAAAGAGGAAAATTGCAAGTGCCCCCCGTTCGTTGTGTTTGTTGCATGCAGTTCGTAGTGATATAAATTAATTGTTAAGCTCGGATAACCGTTCGGCGGGTTAGCAAAATTTCAGCATTTCCAGTATAACTGAACAAATTTCCGACTGTAGATGAGTACTGAAACTTGCATATTGCATAGATGGTTTATTGATGTTGTTGTTGTAATTTTAAGCAAGTATAACCATTAGGCGGGTGAGCGAAATTTCAGCAATTTCAATAGGCACGGTAAATTACTTAAATATATAAGACAATCATAGATATCATTGAAACTTAATGGTCGCACAAGAGCGTTCATTGAATCGTTTGTGGCCCTGAAAAGGGCCGTTTTGAATGCACGGCGTGGTTGGTTTTATATTGATAGAACACAACACGTAACACGCACGCACAGGAGATATAGGTATTTAACCACCGAAACCGTAGAGGGTGCGGCCCTGGCGTTTCAGAGCGTAGACGACGTCCATGGCTGTGACGGTCTTCCTCTTGGCGTGCTCGGTGTATGTGACCGCGTCACGGATCACGTTCTCTAGGAACACCTTCAGGACACCACGGGTCTCCTCGTAGATCAGACCGGAGATACGCTTGACACCGCCTCTGCGAGCCAGACGACGGATGGCCGGCTTGGTGATACCCTGGATGTTATCACGGAGTACTTTCCTGTGACGCTTGGCTCCTCCTTTTC
>JAQAHW010000030.1:7445000-7450771 GCA_027580185.1 Tuta absoluta
GACGATTTCTCGTATAAACACTTCCAACTTTTCACTAGCATGCATCTTAAAAAAAATTTGATATTACACGACACACAATTAAAATGTTATCAAAACATTTGTTCCACGCGTTTCATTTTGAGTTCTACTACACATATATGCAAAAATTACGATCGCACGTCCGAAAGAAAGTGCGATAACAATGTTTATAATCTAGACAATGCACTCCGAGTACGTAGTGTCAACTTCAAAAGTTATTTTTCTCTATAAAATCACTACTTACAGCACATTAACCGAGATAATATAAGAGCATGGTTTCTCTCCGTAATACAGACAAAAATTTATGACGTATCTATTGTATTTTATGCCACTTTGGCGATCTCAAAGTTGACACTCGTAAAACACGCGGAGCCAACTGCTAACATACACTAGCTCGTATCGTACTGCTTTGTTGAACATTATTAATCGTATATAAGTTTTTTAAGCATGAAATATATGTGATGCAGTTTAAATATTTATTAACGATATAAAGTTATATTTTCACAATAAAATCAAACGAACAACGTGAACGTGGACTACCTATGTGGATAGCGAGATTACTTGTTACTTACGCGCGTACTACATACAGTAAGTCGACGAAGCGTTTGTAATAAAATTATAGTAGATTTAAATTTTAATAATCATAATTTAATAAAATAATTAATATTCAAAAATTTTCATGTAAATTTTGCTATTCAGATGATGGGTATAATAGATATAGCGTAGACTAGGTAGCGCACGCTCACCAAAAATATATTTCTCTCTACTTGTTTGGCCGCGTAACAATTGTTTTCATGTATTAATTTATTTATTTATTGTAAAGCACGGTTAACCATTCGGCGGGTGAGCGAAATTTCAGCATTTTCAGTATATACCTGTACTACTACAACTACTACTACATGTACCTAAACTAAAATTGGAAAAAAAAAAGAGGAAAATTGCAAGTGCCCCCCGTTCGTTGTGTTTGTTGCATGCAGTTCGTAGTGATATAAATTAATTGTTAAGCTCGGATAACCGTTCGGCGGGTTAGCAAAATTTCAGCATTTCCAGTATAACTGAACAAATTTCCGACTGTAGATGAGTACTGAAACTTGCATATTGCATAGATGGTTTATTGATGTTGTTGTTGTAATTTTAAGCAAGTATAACCATTAGGCGGGTGAGCGAAATTTCAGCAATTTCAATAGGCACGGTAAATTACTTAAATATATAAGACAATCATAGATATCATTGAAACTTAATGGTCGCACAAGAGCGTTCATTGAATCGTTTGTGGCCCTGAAAAGGGCCGTTTTGAATGCACGGCGTGGTTGGTTTTATATTGATAGAACACAACACGTAACACGCACGCACAGGAGATATAGGTATTTAACCACCGAAACCGTAGAGGGTGCGGCCCTGGCGTTTCAGAGCGTAGACGACGTCCATGGCTGTGACGGTCTTCCTCTTGGCGTGCTCGGTGTATGTGACCGCGTCACGGATCACGTTCTCTAGGAACACCTTCAGGACACCACGGGTCTCCTCGTAGATCAGACCGGAGATACGCTTGACACCGCCTCTGCGAGCCAGACGACGGATGGCCGGCTTGGTGATACCCTGGATGTTATCACGGAGTACTTTCCTGTGACGCTTGGCTCCTCCTTTTCCCAAACCTTTACCTCCCTTACCGCGACCGGTCATCTTGAACACGCGTAAAGTTGGTTAGATACGTAGGTTAGGTTAGGTTAGGTTAGGTTAGGTTAGGTTAGGTTAGGTTAGGTTAGGTTAGGTTAGGTTAGGTTAGGTTAGGTTAGGTTAGGTTAGGTTAGGTTAGGTTAGGTTAGGTTAGGTTAGGTTAGGTTAGGTTAGGTTAGGTTAGGTTAGGTTAGGTTAGGTTAGGTTAGGTTAGGTTAGGTTAGGTTAGGTTAGGTTAGGTTAGGTTAGGTTAGGTTAGGTTAGGTTAGGTTAGGTTAGGTTAGGTTAGGTTAGGTTAGGTTAGGTTAGGTTAGGTTAGGTTAGGTTAGGTTAGGTTAGGTTAGGTTAGGTTAGGTTAGGTTAGGTTAGGTTAGGTTAGGTTAGGTTAGGTTAGGTTAGGTTAGGTTAGGTTAGGTTAGGTTAGGTTAGGTTAGGTTAGGTTAGGTTAGGTTAGGTTAGGTTAGGTTAGGTTAGGTTAGGTTAGGTTAGGTTAGGTTAGGTTAGGTTAGGTTAGGTTAGGTTAGGTTAGGTTAGGTTAGGTTAGGTTAGGTTAGGTTAGGTTAGGTTAGGTTAGGTTAGGTTAGGTTAGGTTAGGTTAGGTTAGGTTAGGTTAGGTTAGGTTAGGTTAGGTTAGGTTAGGTTAGGTTAGGTTAGGTTAGGTTAGGTTAGGTTAGGTTAGGTTAGGTTAGGTTAGGTTAGGTTAGGTTAGGTTAGGTTAGGTTAGGTTAGGTTAGGTTAGGTTAGGTTAGGTTAGGTTAGGTTAGGTTAGGTTAGGTTAGGTTAGGTTAGGTTAGGTTAGGTTAGGTTAGGTTAGGTTAGGTTAGGTTAGGTTAGGTTAGGTTAGGTTAGGTTAGGTTAGGTTAGGTTAGGTTAGGTTAGGTTAGGTTAGGTTAGGTTAGGTTAGGTTAGGTTAGGTTAGGTTAGGTTAGGTTAGGTTAGGTTAGGTTAGGTTAGGTTAGGTTAGGTTAGGTTAGGTTAGGTTAGGTTAGGTTAGGTTAGGTTAGGTTAGGTTAGGTTAGGTTAGGTTAGGTTAGGTTAGGTTAGGTTAGGTTAGGTTAGGTTAGGTTAGGTTAGGTTAGGTTAGGTTAGGTTAGGTTAGGTTAGGTTAGGTTAGGTTAGGTTAGGTTAGGTTAGGTTAGGTTAGGTTAGGTTAGGTTAGGTTAGGTTAGGTTAGGTTAGGTTAGGTTAGGTTAGGTTAGGTTAGGTTAGGTTAGGTTAGGTTAGGTTAGGTTAGGTTAGGTTAGGTTAGGTTAGGTTAGGTTAGGTTAGGTTAGGTTAGGTTAGGTTAGGTTAGGTTAGGTTAGGTTAGGTTAGGTTAGGTTAGGTTAGGTTAGGTTAGGTTAGGTTAGGTTAGGTTAGGTTAGGTTAGGTTAGGTTAGGTTAGGTTAGGTTAGGTTAGGTTAGGTTAGGTTAGGTTAGGTTAGGTTAGGTTAGGTTAGGTTAGGTTAGGTTAGGTTAGGTTAGGTTAGGTTAGGTTAGGTTAGGTTAGGTTAGGTTAGGTTAGGTTAGGTTAGGTTAGGTTAGGTTAGGTTAGGTTAGGTTAGGTTAGGTTAGGTTAGGTTAGGTTAGGTTAGGTTAGGTTAGGTTAGGTTAGGTTAGGTTAGGTTAGGTTAGGTTAGGTTAGGTTAGGTTAGGTTAGGTTAGGTTAGGTTAGGTTAGGTTAGGTTAGGTTAGGTTAGGTTAGGTTAGGTTAGGTTAGGTTAGGTTAGGTTAGGTTAGGTTAGGTTAGGTTAGGTTAGGTTAGGTTAGGTTAGGTTAGGTTAGGTTAGGTTAGGTTAGGTTAGGTTAGGTTAGGTTAGGTTAGGTTAGGTTAGGTTAGGTTAGGTTAGGTTAGGTTAGGTTAGGTTAGGTTAGGTTAGGTTAGGTTAGGTTAGGTTAGGTTAGGTTAGGTTAGGTTAGGTTAGGTTAGGTTAGGTTAGGTTAGGTTAGGTTAGGTTAGGTTAGGTTAGGTTAGGTTAGGTTAGGTTAGGTTAGGTTAGGTTAGGTTAGGTTAGGTTAGGTTAGGTTAGGTTAGGTTAGGTTAGGTTAGGTTAGGTTAGGTTAGGTTAGGTTAGGTTAGGTTAGGTTAGGTTAGGTTAGGTTAGGTTAGGTTAGGTTAGGTTAGGTTAGGTTAGGTTAGGTTAGGTTAGGTTAGGTTAGGTTAGGTTAGGTTAGGTTAGGTTAGGTTAGGTTAGGTTAGGTTAGGTTAGGTTAGGTTAGGTTAGGTTAGGTTAGGTTAGGTTAGGTTAGGTTAGGTTAGGTTAGGTTAGGTTAGGTTAGGTTAGGTTAGGTTAGGTTAGGTTAGGTTAGGTTAGGTTAGGTTAGGTTAGGTTAGGTTAGGTTAGGTTAGGTTAGGTTAGGTTAGGTTAGGTTAGGTTAGGTTAGGTTAGGTTAGGTTAGGTTAGGTTAGGTTAGGTTAGGTTAGGTTAGGTTAGGTTAGGTTAGGTTAGGTTAGGTTAGGTTAGGTTAGGTTAGGTTAGGTTAGGTTAGGTTAGGTTAGGTTAGGTTAGGTTAGGTTAGGTTAGGTTAGGTTAGGTTAGGTTAGGTTAGGTTAGGTTAGGTTAGGTTAGGTTAGGTTAGGTTAGGTTAGGTTAGGTTAGGTTAGGTTAGGTTAGGTTAGGTTAGGTTAGGTTAGGTTAGGTTAGGTTAGGTTAGGTTAGGTTAGGTTAGGTTAGGTTAGGTTAGGTTAGGTTAGGTTAGGTTAGGTTAGGTTAGGTTAGGTTAGGTTAGGTTAGGTTAGGTTAGGTTAGGTTAGGTTAGGTTAGGTTAGGTTAGGTTAGGTTAGGTTAGGTTAGGTTAGGTTAGGTTAGGTTAGGTTAGGTTAGGTTAGGTTAGGTTAGGTTAGGTTAGGTTAGGTTAGGTTAGGTTAGGTTAGGTTAGGTTAGGTTAGGTTAGGTTAGGTTAGGTTAGGTTAGGTTAGGTTAGGTTAGGTTAGGTTAGGTTAGGTTAGGTTAGGTTAGGTTAGGTTAGGTTAGGTTAGGTTAGGTTAGGTTAGGTTAGGTTAGGTTAGGTTAGGTTAGGTTAGGTTAGGTTAGGTTAGGTTAGGTTAGGTTAGGTTAGGTTAGGTTAGGTTAGGTTAGGTTAGGTTAGGTTAGGTTAGGTTAGGTTAGGTTAGGTTAGGTTAGGTTAGGTTAGGTTAGGTTAGGTTAGGTTAGGTTAGGTTAGGTTAGGTTAGGTTAGGTTAGGTTAGGTTAGGTTAGGTTAGGTTAGGTTAGGTTAGGTTAGGTTAGGTTAGGTTAGGTTAGGTTAGGTTAGGTTAGGTTAGGTTAGGTTAGGTTAGGTTAGGTTAGGTTAGGTTAGGTTAGGTTAGGTTAGGTTAGGTTAGGTTAGGTTAGGTTAGGTTAGGTTAGGTTAGGTTAGGTTAGGTTAGGTTAGGTTAGGTTAGGTTAGGTTAGGTTAGGTTAGGTTAGGTTAGGTTAGGTTAGGTTAGGTTAGGTTAGGTTAGGTTAGGTTAGGTTAGGTTAGGTTAGGTTAGGTTAGGTTAGGTTAGGTTAGGTTAGGTTAGGTTAGGTTAGGTTAGGTTAGGTTAGGTTAGGTTAGGTTAGGTTAGGTTAGGTTAGGTTAGGTTAGGTTAGGTTAGGTTAGGTTAGGTTAGGTTAGGTTAGGTTAGGTTAGGTTAGGTTAGGTTAGGTTAGGTTAGGTTAGGTTAGGTTAGGTTAGGTTAGGTTAGGTTAGGTTAGGTTAGGTTAGGTTAGGTTAGGTTAGGTTAGGTTAGGTTAGGTTAGGTTAGGTTAGGTTAGGTTAGGTTAGGTTAGGTTAGGTTAGGTTAGGTTAGGTTAGGTTAGGTTAGGTTAGGTTAGGTTAGGTTAGGTTAGGTTAGGTTAGGTTAGGTTAGGTTAGGTTAGGTTAGGTTAGGTTAGGTTAGGTTAGGTTAGGTTAGGTTAGGTTAGGTTAGGTTAGGTTAGGTTAGGTTAGGTTAGGTTAGGTTAGGTTAGGTTAGGTTAGGTTAGGTTAGGTTAGGTTAGGTTAGGTTAGGTTAGGTTAGGTTAGGTTAGGTTAGGTTAGGTTAGGTTAGGTTAGGTTAGGTTAGGTTAGGTTAGGTTAGGTTAGGTTAGGTTAGGTTAGGTTAGGTTAGGTTAGGTTAGGTTAGGTTAGGTTAG